>JACEIK010004134.1:0-13124 GCA_018107945.1 Datura stramonium | reverse complement strand
TATAAATGTCATGTTTCAGCTTGAGTCATTCGAGTCAGTCATGATGTTCTAAAGCCATGCATGATCATGTATAATATGAGTATGATTTCATAATGAATGCATATAGTCTTCTTCTCATCCTTAAAAGCTTATGATATATGTATAACGTGCTTAAATGGATTTTTATTACTTCACAATTTTATTTACCTTGCATACTCGGTTCATTCCACATACTGATCGCACACTTTCTATGTTGTATCATTTCATGATATAGGGTCCGGATCTCAGGCTCGTCTTCATCCTTAGTCCATCTCAACTTATGCTATTAGTTCATTGGTGAGTTTTCATGTTCTGATGGCTATTTGACAGACTTTTATGTTATCTTGAGTTTCAGTATTACTCGGTTTAGTTGGGGATGGTGTCCCATCGACCCATCGTATGTAGTAGAGGCTTTCAGACTAGTATTTAGTACTCACTCTCTTGTATACGTCCAATATTTATTGATGTTGTGCTATGGTTACATTTTCTCTATGTTTTATGTTGAATGCCCCACTTGATTAATTGAGAGTAGTTGTATGCATGTGCCATGGGCCGACTTAGGGTCTCTCGGGGTCCCTTGTCCCGTGTCTATGATCTGGGCCTTCATTCTGCTTGTGAAAAAATTGGTATCAGAGCAATAGGTTTGATGTGTCCTAGGGAGTCTGAAAGCCGCGTTAGGTAGAGTTTTTTTTCATAGGTGTGAAGCGCGTAATACTTATGACGAAGAGGCTACTAAACCTTTTAGGTAATGTTCCCTTCATTCATGATCTATGTCGTGCAATGAAAAAGCCTTTCTATCCTCCTAATTCATGCTATTCACAATTGCAGAATCATGTCTCCTAGGAGGATGAATGGAGGTGGTGAAGACCACGATGAGGAAAACGGTTATGGGCATCAGCCAGCCCCACCATATCAGGAGCCCCAGGCACCGGATCCAGCCGCTCATACTGAGTTCTGAGCTTCCATCTAGATATTGGTGTAGGCCTTGACCGCTCAGGTCAATCAGCGGGCTGTTGCGCATGTTCCTAAGAATGGTAATGCGGCGGCGGCGAGAGTCCGAGACTTTTTTAGAATGAACCCGTCGGAGTTCTTGGGGTCCAAGGTGGATAAGGACCCGCACGAATTCATTGATGAGATTGTCAATATCACCCAGGTTATAGGGGTGAGCAGTGTAGAGTGTGCAGAGTTAGCCTCCTACCAGTTGAAAGGGGTTGCGGATATTTGGTTCCGCCAGTGGAAGGACAGTAGAGTCGCTGGAGCAGGTCCGGTCGCATGGGAGGAGTTTCAAGTTGCATTCCTCGATCGATTCTTCCCTCGAGAGATGAGGAAGTTGAAAGCAGCTGAATTGTTAATCTGAAGCAAGCGAGGATGACTGTCAAGGAGTACGCCCTTGAGTTCACCCGCTTATCTAATTATGCCTCTGAGTTGGTGGCTGACCAACGGGCGCGAGTGAGTAGATTTTTGAATGGTATAGCGGGATATTTGAACAAGGACTGCAGGATAGCATGCTCCACCAGGACATGGATTTCTCTCACATAGTGTTGTACGATCAGTAGATGGAGGCAGCACATTAGAGGGAAAGGGAAGAGGGCCAGGACTGAGGACCACAGATTCTCTTAGTAGAGGTCCAGTGGTGGGCATCGACAGAAGACCCATCAGAGATTGTTAGCCCTTGCATCATCAGTCGTGAGTGTGCCATCTAGGCATCGACATGATCAGAGGGGGCGAGCGTTAGGCTCGAGGGGTCATAGCAGTAGACCCATAGATTTTAGCACTCTAGCTTGCCATAGATGTGGTCGAGGGAACAGGGGCCAGTGCTTAGCAGGATCAGGAGCTTGTTTTAGGTGTGGGCAGTCGGGACATATGCTTAGAGATTGTCCCACTGTGAGACGGGATCAGGTTGTGGGCCGAGGCCCGACTTCTAGTTCAGCAGCACCTCCCCACGCACAACACATCAGGGGACATCTACTAGCACAGTTGGCGGCCAGCGTTAGAACAAATTCTATGCCTTAGCCACATGCCAACAGCAGGAGGCCTCACTAGATGTAGTCACCGGTATGTTGAGAGTTTCCATGTTGATGCGTATGCTTTGCTAGATCCAGGGGCTAACCTATCTTTTATGACTCCTTATATATCAAGTAGCTTCGGAGTCAGTCTCGATGTCTTATCAGAGCCCTTCTTAGTTTCTACTATAGTAGGTGACTCAGTTATAGCTAGACGGGTATATAGAGATTGCCCAGACTCAGTTCTTCATAAGGTCACCTCAGCAGATTTGATAGAGTTAGCCATGACTGATTTCAATGTTATTCTCAGCATGGATTGGCTATACGCATGCTATGCTTCAGTTAATTATAAAACCCCGCAGTAGAGTTTAGATTTCCGAGTGAGTCAGTTTTAGAGTGGAGGGGTAGTTCAACTATGCCTGTAGGTCGATTCATTTCTTATCTTAAGGCTAGGAAGATGATTTTCAAGGGTTTCATGTACCATCTAGTTAGGGTTAAGGACATGGAGTCTGAGACCCTAATAATTCATTCAGTTCCATTCATATGTGAGTACCCGAAGGTCTTTCCTGATGATTTTCCAGGTGTACCTCCCGAGCGGGAGATTGATTTCAGTATAGACCTTCTTCTCGACACGCAACCCATTTCTATACCGCCCTGTAGAATGGCCCCGACCGAGCTGAAAGAGTTGAAAGATCAGTTGAAAGACATTTTGGATAAAGGCTTCATCAGGCCGAGTAAGTATCCATAGTGCACCAGTATTATTTGTTCGAAAAAAGGACGGTTCCCTTCGCATGTGCATTGATTATCGCAGTTGAATAAGGTCACTCATCAAGAACAGGTACCCCTTGCTTAGGATTGATCATTTGTTTGACCAGCTCCAGGGTGCCAGGTGTTTCTCAAAGATAGATCGGTCTGGATATCACCAGCTCAGAGTTCGGGAGTGTAAGATTCCAAAAACCTCCTTCAGGACTCGGTATGGTCAGTATGAGTTTGTAGTTATGTCTTTTGGACTAACCAATGCCCCTGGAGCTTTTATGGATCTAATGAATAGGGTATTCAAGGAATATCTAGACTTGATCGTGATTGTATTTATTGATGATATTCTCATATACTCTCGGAGCGAGGAGGAGCATGTCACTCACCTGAGAGTAGTGCTTCAAACCCTCAAGGATAAGCAGTTGTATGCAAAGTTCAACAAATGCAAGTTCTGGTTAGATTCTATGGCATTCCTAGGCCATGTGGTGTCAAGTAAGTGTATGAAAGTAGATTCTCAAAAGATCAAGGTGATAAAGAATTGGCCCAGACCAGTGAACCCGTCAGACATTAGGAGCTTTTTGGTCTTAGAAGGTTATTATAGGAGGTTCATTGAAGGTTCTCATCCATTGCAGCCCCGTTGACTAGATTGACTCAGAAAAAGGTAAAGTTTCAATGGTCAGAGGCTTGTGCGAAAAGCTTCAAGGAGTTGAAGACCTGACTCCTTTAGCACCAGTGTTGACTCTACCCGAGGATATGAACGGATTTGTCGTTTATTTTGATGCTTCGCGAGTTGGACTCGGGTGTGTGTTAATGCAGCATGGGAAAGTAATAGCATATGCATCAAGACAACTGAAAGTTCATGAAAAGAATTACACGACCCATGATCTTGAGTTGGCTGTGGTGGTGTTTGCATTGAAGATATGGCGGCATTACTTGTATGGGGTCTACGTAGATGCATTCACCGATCAAAAGAGCTTGCAATATGTTTTATCACAGAAAGATCTAAATCTTCGACAGGAGGTGGTTGGAGTTATTGAAGGAATACGACATGAGTGTTCTCTACCACCCGGGCAACGCCAATGTGGTTGCAGAACACTTAGTAGGCTCTCTATGGAGAGTGTGCCCAATGTGGATGAGGGAAAGAAGGAGTTGGTGAAAGATGTCCACCGACTTGACAGGCTAGGAGTTAGGTTGATCGATTCGACCGATGGTGGCGTTGTCGTGCAAAACGAGTTAGAATCGTCTTTGGTGGTTGATGTCAAGTCTAGGAAAGATGAGGATCCAATTTTGAGGAAGCTGAAGGAGGCGGTTCAAAGTCAAAAGGTGGAGGTTTTCTCCGAAGGGGAAGATGGTGTGCTACGATACCAGGGTCAACTATGTGTCCCAGATGTTGATGATTTGAGATTTCGGATATTACATGAGGAACAAGGTACCAAATATTCTATTCATCTAGGATCCACGAAAGTGTATCGGGACTTGCAAGAAATCTATTGGTGGGATGATATGAAAAGGGATATCGCACAATTCGTAGCAAAATGTCCAAACAGTCAGCAAGTGAAAGTCGAGCATCTAAAGGCCGGGAGGCGTACTTCAGGATATCAGCATTCTCACTTGGAAGTGGGAAAAGATTAATATGGATTTCATTACAGGCCTACCTCGCACTCGCCGACTTTATGATTCCATTTGGGTAGTGATCGACAGGTTAACCAAGGCTGCACACTTTCTACCGGTCAAGACCACGGATTCAGCGGATGACTATGCTAAGTTGTATATTTGAGAGTTAGTTCAACTTCATGGAGTTCCCTTGTCTAACTGACATACTTCAAGTGAGCATCATGGAGCCCGAGTTGTACCCCTAGTCGAGGGTGCCTATAACTTGCCAAGAGTAAGAACCATTAAGGAGTGATATCACTCATGAACCCAGTAGAGTAAGGGAGACACTCTCAACTAGCGAGAAATCCTTAGACTAGGATCAAGGGAGACACTCTTAACTAGCAAGGACTCCTTATCCTACGGTGGCATGTAGTTTTGAGACTTGGATACGCTGAATTCTAAACTACTCAATGTTAAATACTCCCAAAATTATACATAGTGTTGATATCATAATCATAAAATATGGGTTTTTCGTGGACTAGTTTAAAATAACATAACAAATTCATAAAGTGCTTGATATACATGAATTAGCCATGAAAATAATACTGAAAATACAGTCATGATACGTAAACTTGATATTCATGTATAATTAAGTGAATCATCATAACTTGAAAATAGAGATTCATGAGAGTCCTACGTAAAAATCATGTAATTATAATTAAAAAAACATAAATAGAATCACGAGAGAATCAACTTCATAAGAGATCATGGAGTTTTTTTAATCAAAAGGGCCTAACCCTAGAAATTCATGAAATTCATAATTTGAGGCTTGAAGGAATTGAAATTATGAAATTAGAATTCAGATTGGGCAAAAGGGAGGAAGAATTTCCCCATTCATAATCTCACATACCTAGGCTTTGATGAATTCTTGCTTAGACTTGAGACCCAAGAGAGTTGAGAAGAAGAATAACACTAGTTTCTTGAGAGCCTTGAGGGGTTTGATCTTCAAACAACGGTGTGTTATAGAGGAATGAGAGTTTAGTCTAAGTAAAACCCTCTAACACACCCTTTAGGAAACCCAAAATGACACGGTTTAGGAGTTAAAAGCATAGGAAGTTATGAAAATGCCCTTAATAAATCGCACTTAAAAATAGCCTGCCCAGTTGTACGACTCCACCTACAACTCATACCACCAACCTACAACTCGTACTGAGTCTTGTAGCTACTGATCCTTCCCTGATCAATTCTCTAAACCCCCTTCCTATGACCCTTCAGTACAACTCGTACCATCTTGGTACAAATTGTGGGTTCCTGTCATGGTTTCTTGACCAATTATTGATGATATCTATGAACCTCATATTATGACTCTTGGTACGACTCGTACCATCATATCACGAGTCATACTAAGAGTCTTACCGAGGGAAATTTGCACTTTTGTTACTGTTTCATACACATATTTGGGGTCTAGTCTTAGAAACTTTTGGGGTGTTACATTATCTCCCCCTTAGGAATACTCATCCTCGAATGGAGATTAACTAAGCTAGAAAGATAGGGAAAGAGCTATAATCCTAGAAGTTGAAAGTTGAGCACTGAATACTAATGGTGTGACTGATTTGGAACTGAGATACGTGGCCAAACTAAATTCAGGAATCACACATGCTTGCTAAGACATGAGAAGAACTGAAGGACATGAAAGTCAATAACATACTAAGGAGGATACTATTACCTCAAACTAGAACTGAACCAGAAGGGAAAAGATGTGCGTATTTGGCCATCATATATGCTTCGGCTTCCCACATAGCTCCTTTAACTAGTTGATTTCTCTATAAAACCTTTATGAAAGCTACCTCTTTGTTCCTCAACTTGTGAATCTAATGGTCAAGAATATTAACCGGAACCTCATCATAAGCGAGACTATCCTTCACCGCAATTCTATCTACCAATACAACTAGAGCTAGATTGCCCATGCAATTCTTCAACAAGGGCATATGGAAAATTGAATCTATTGAAGCTAACTCCACAGGCAACTCCAACTCATAAGCCACATTGCCAATGTACCTGAATATTGGGGACTACGCTTTCCTTTCTTATCAAACCTCATAACTCACTTCATGGGTGACACTTTTAGGAATACTCAATCATCAACTACAATATCAAGCTCTCTCCTCCTAACATCCGCATACAATTTATGACAACTTTGAGCTGTTTTCAGCCTTTCCCTGATAAACTAAACTTTCTCCATAGACTCATGAATTGAATCTGGACCTATCAACATAGCCTTTCCTACCTCAAACCATTCAATAGATGATCTACATCTCTTCCCCATAAATATCCTTAAATAGATCCATCTGAATGGTGGAATAGTAGTTGTTGTTGTATGAACACTCAATAAGAGGCAAGTGATCATCCCAAATACCATTGAAATCAATCACATAAGCCATCAACATGTCCTTTAAACTCTGAATAGTCTGTGCGGCCTGACTATCTGTCCGAGGGTGAAAAGCTATGCTAAGCTTCACCTAAGTACCAAGGCCCTTCTAAAATGACTTCCAAAACAGTGAGGTGAAGTTAGTACCTCTATTTGAAATGATGATTATGGGACCCCGTGAAACCTGAATAACTCCAGTATGTAAAGCCTAGCATAATCCTCGATTGAATCTGTAGTCTTAACAGGTAGGAAATGTGCTGACTTAGACATCCAAGCCATAATCACCCATGTATAATTATGTTATCGGTGCATACTAGGTAAAAATGTGATGAAGTCTATATTTATCTCTTCTATCTTACAAGTAGGAATACTAATATCCGTAGCATACCTCTCGGCCTCTGATTCTCGACCTTATCTAGTTGGCAATTTGGACACTTAGCCACAAATTTTGCAATGTCTTTCTTCATGTAATTTCACCAATAGACTTCCCCTAGATCATGGTACATCCTGGTGGAACCTGGATGGATAGAATACTGAGAGTTTTGAGCCTCTCCTAACATATTCTCTCTTAATTCATCCACATCTGGAACACATAGTCGACCCTAATATCGGAATACACCATCTCCTCCTTGGGAAAAGACCTCCACATTCTAATTTTGGACTACTTCCTTTAACTTGACCAATATAGGATCCTCATCTTTCCTTGCCTTAACTTCTAATACCAGTGAAGACTCCGCACTATTTTGAGCCAAAACACTACTATTTGTTGAATCAGTAAGGCAAACCCCTAAGCGAGAAAGCCTATAGATATCTTTCACCAATTCTTTCTTTTTATCCTCGACATGAGACACATTCCCCAGGGATAACTTGCTAAGCGCATCTATCACTACATTAGCCTTGACCGGATGATAAACACTCATATCATAGTCCTTGAGAATCTTAAGACATCTCCTCTACCTCAAATTCAAGTCCTTCTGAGTAAACACATACTGAAGACTCATGTGATCCATAAACACATCTACATGCACCCCATACAAATAGTGCCACCATATATTCAAGGAAAACACCACCACTGCTAACTTAAGGTCATGCGTCAGATAATTCTTCTCATGATTCTTAAGGTATCTCGAGGCATAAGTAATGACCTTCTCGTGTTGCATCAACACACACACAAGGCCAATCTTAGAGGCATCACAATATACCACAAAGCCATTCGACCCTCTAGCAAGGTCAAGATCAGAGTAAAAATTAGTGGGGTCTTTAACTCTCGAAAGCTCCTCTCACAAGCATCATACCACTGAAATTTGACCTTCTTCTGAGTTAACTCGATCAAAGGTGAGGAAAGGATGAAAATCCCTCTACAAACCTCCTATAGTGGCCTGCTAGACCCAACAATCTTATAGTATCTGTAAGATTAATAGGTCTAAGCCAGTTCTTCACTGCCTCTACCTTCTAAGAGTCTACCTGCACACCCTCACTAGACATCAGATGCCTAAGAAATATAACTGACTTTATCCAAAACTCACACTTGCTAAACTTAGCAAATAGCTGACGGTCCTTAAGAGTCTGCAACACAATCCTCAAATGAGCGACATGCTCCTCCTCACTTTGAAAATACATAAGGATATTGTATATAAAGAAAATGATGAACATATCTAAATATTGCTTGAACACCCTGTTCATCAAATCAATGAAAGCTGCAGGAGCATTCGTTATTCCTAAAGACATAACTATAAACTCATAGTGATAATACCAAGTTCTGAAGGTTGTCTTTGGAATGTCACTCTCCCCAATTCTAAGATGGTGATAACCGGATCTAAGGTCTATCTTTTAAAGAATATAGTGACCTGAAGATGATCAAACAAGTCATTAATAGGAAGGGAATACTTATTCTTGATTATGAACTTGTTTAATTGGCAGAAGTCAATGCACATTCTGAAAGAACAATCTTTCTTTCGCACGAAAAGGACTAGAGCACCCCATAGGGATTTATTAGGCCTGATGAAACCCTTATTTGAGAGATTCTTCAACTATTCCTTCAACTCCTTTAGCTCAATTGGATCCATTCTATAAGGAGGGATGGATATGAGCTGCGTGTTAGGGAGAAGGTCAATCTCGTGCTTGAGAGAAAATCCAGGAAGATCATCTGGTAACACCATTGGGACTAACTAAAAAGTTGGGGTTTCTGACTTAGAATCCTTAACCTGGACTAAATGATGTACACGCCCCTTGGAGATCATCTTCCTGGCCTTAAGATAGGAAAAAAACGACCCATAAGAACTGTTGAACTACCCTTCCACTCCAGGACTAGTTCACCAAAAATTGGAACTCCACTATTTGGGTCCTACAGCTGATTGAATCATTACAAGAATACAATCAATCCATGTCGAAGATAACATCAAAGTCTATCATTTCTAACTCTACTAAGTCAGTTAAGGTAACTTTCTGAAGAACTGTATTCGGGCAATTCCTGTATACCTCTTATGCTAAAAATGACTCACCGACAGGAGTAGAAACTAAGAAGGGTTCTAAGAAAATTTAGAGACTAACACCAAAATTGATAGAAGCATAGGGAGTCATGAACGATAAGGTGGCTCCTGGATCTAGCAATGCATCAACATCAACATAAAAAACTCGCAACATACCCGTGACCACATTTGGTGAGCTCTCCTGTTCCCGGTTTGAATAAAAGTGCATAGAAATGATTTTGGCGCTGTCCACTACCTTCACTAGATAATGAGTTCTACTGGTATGGCTGAGCTACTAGAGCTATTGAGGAAGTGGCTGGGGCACGGCCTCTACCGTAACTCTATCTAGCTGAAGGACAATCCCTGAGTTTGTGCCTAGGCTTTCATACTCAAAGAAAGCATCTGAACCAACTAAGAACTATCTAGGGTGGTTCCTACCACACTTCTTGAAAGCTGGGAATGTGTGTCCTTCGAACATGCTCCCCTGAGTCTTAATGCTTGGTGCTCTACCCGTTTGATCACCTCTAGATTTGGATGGGACACTAGCTGAAAATGGAGCTGGGGCCTAATGACCTCTGATAGGACTGTAAGCAATGCTCACCACCTTTCCTCATCTAAGAGAACTAGAAGTTCCCTATCCTAGCCCTCTTGGTCTCTCTCTCTTTCTCCTTCAACTTCTCCTCCTCAATCTGTCGGGGTTGAATCATAAGTCGATAAATATCCATATCACTAATAAGCATAGCGGTCCTACACTCCTGGACCACTATGTCCGAGACTCCTGATACAAAATTTCTCATGCGAGCCTTCACCTCGGCGACCATCTTCGGAGAATTCTTGGACTACTGAGTGAACTTCAAGGTACACTCCTGCACCATCATGTTGTTCTACTTTAGATTGATGAACTCAGCAACCTTGGCTTTCCTTATTTCCCAGGAAAAGAATTTGTCCAAAAAGGTCATAACAAACTCATCCCAACCAACAGGAACTCGCCTGCCCCACGACCTTCCCTTCCATTGTCTAAATCAAATATGAGCTACGCCCTTCAACTAATAGGAGGCCAAATTTGCACTCTCCTCTCCAAAATCCCCATAATCTGGTTATCTTCTAGATCTCCTCAATAAACTCTTGTGGATCCTTGTCCACATTTAAACCAAAGAAATTCCGGCGGGTTCATCTTGGTGAAGTCTCGCACTCTAACCACTGCAGCACCCCCATTTTTGTTCATAGGTTCAACCGCCTATTGGTTGACCTAGGCTATCATAGCCTGTGCCAATATTTGAAAAGCAGCCCTAAACGCAGCATGAATCACTTGCTCATTCAAACAATCCGCTAGAGTTGGTGGGGCTAGTTGATTTCCATTACCATTGCCATTTATATTCTTCTACTATTGACTCTTTTGGGAGGAGGTTTTCGCAAATGCTTATAACATGAGATAGAAGAATAGAGATAGTTGGGCTTCAACGCACGATATAGAACATGAAAGAAGGAAAATTTCCTAAAACATCTCATAGCCTCTTCCTCATAAGTGTGGCGTGCTTCATGCTCATGAAAAAGACTCTACTTAATGTATCTTTTAGACACCCTAGGACACACCTAAGCATGATGCTCTAATAGCAAGTTTTTCATGACTCAAGCATAGACCCCGGACGCGACACGTCACTTAGAACTATGAATGGCTCCAAGCTAACCCATGATACATGATTATTATAAGAATAAGCATACACTAAGAAAAAATAAGCAGAAGTCTAAAATACCATAAAGCATAAATGGAGACCACAGGTCAACACTTCTGAGTTTCTATACATCATAGTCTAAAAAGCCTCTAAACTTAAGATGAGCTGATGGGACAAGCCCTCAACTAGCTCTGCTAAGTCTGTAACTGAAAAGAAATAAAAAAGAGACATAAACCAAAACTAGAGTCCTCAAATGATGAGGACTCACAAAGAGCTAGACTGAATTGGAGCAATAGTAAATCTAACAAGAGGTCTGAGGCTTAACCCAAACCTATATCATGATACAGTATAACACAAAAAGTATGTGATTAGTATTTTGAGTATATTGAGTATGTAGAATAAGTAAAATATGAGAGTAAGGAAAACATGGTGTAACTCATGATCGTGAGATAGTCAAAATTATAAGATGTTCATTATAATCTGAAGTATAATGACCCAAGATTTTGAAAATAAAATCATAAAACTTAACATGTTTGAAATGATGAGTAAAACTCATAAACTGGTCGATGGGTCAAAACACACTACAAGAGAGTGGGGAATTTGTGCTTTGGTCTGTTTTTGTCATCCTTCGTGCTCTTCCCCTTAGCTAGGATATTGATTTCGTCATTATGTGTAAATACTAAAAATCATGCCTTTAGGTTATTTTTTTTCATCATGTTTAATTACTTACAAGATCTGCCTATAGGAATTATTCAAATATTATAATCATTGCACTAGAATAATTCCTATTAGATAACACAAATATGATTTTCTTTTTATAGAAATCATGCCTATAGGATTTTCAATTAACAGAGTTGTGATTTTCTCATTTACTATATGGTATTCTTATAAGAATGTTAAGTTATAATCTGGTCATATCTATAAGAATTCTATGAGATCTGTTTTCTTCTTTGCTAACTAGAAAATCTAGCTAATTGAACGAAGTCATAATCTTTCACGCTTATTAGAAACCATCTGTATAAGTTGATGTTTGATAAGTTTTGCGGTCATTATATGCCTATAGGAATTTGATTGACATGTGTTCTCAAGAATGTTTTATTATTTAACCTCTAGAGATTAAGCCTATAGTTTATTTCAGCAGGTCCAATTGCTTGCCATTAGAAAATCTACCTATAGAAATTATTCTATATAATAACTACATTAGAAATTATGACTATAGGTCTGACAACAACATATATTATGTCTATAGATTATTTGTTTACTTGTCATTAGAAATCTACCTATGAGGATTTATTCATGACATGCTAATCTAACTATCATTAAGAATAAATCATGAACATAGGATTGATCATAATAGAGATCATGCTAATAGAAACTAATCTAAGCTTGATTTGAAGCATATTTAAAATATATATATGTTATTTAAATGTCCTGCCCATAGGATTGACATGGTTAAAACACATTTGATTTCATGGCTATAAGAATCATTAATTATACTAGAAGTCATGTCTATATTAATTAGACAACACACTTTATGGATCTTTCACAATAATGTTTTATATGAAAATATTTGAATATCATTCTCAATCAATAGAACTCCCATTTTTGCAATTGAATAATGATAATTACATCTCATACCTATAAGATTATTTACTAACATGCTTAAACACATACTATATTCTGTCTATAGGTGTAATTTAAATGCAACATGTTTAATTTGATATTATGCATTGAAAAGTATGTTTATCGCATCTGCAGTATCATAAATCTGTTTGCAATTTTTAGTTATCATGCCCATTGTAATCATTTAGTCGGCGTAATCAATGTTGAGGCTTATATAAAATCTTTGTATGCTAACTGTTTTATTTGGTTCTTATATGTTTTGTTTGACGTTTTATCACATATTAATGACCTTAGGATTTAGCATGTTTAGACCTAAAAATTCAAAATAATAATCCAATTCCTTTTAGACATTAGGAATGGGACGGGTAGACACATGTTAGGACTTTATTCTTTTTTTAGAACGCTTCTTGGACTAATAATTACTATTAGGTGGGTAGAGGGAGATGATAGTCTATTTCTAGTTGGATAATACAACTAACTATTAAGTTGGTTGTGAAGTATTATTTTATTACAGAGGGTGATTCCATTATGAGAAAATAACTCTTCCCCCTTCTTTTCCTCC
>JACEIK010004133.1:91495-142129 GCA_018107945.1 Datura stramonium | reverse complement strand
TCTAGATACAACCACCAAAGTTTTTTTTTTCCCCCCCCTCTTTATTTTGTTCTGGTATAGTCTTAATATGCTTCCCGTAGTTACCATAAAAATGTTTCCCATAAACTACATTAATTAATCATTTCATATTACTTCATCCGTTTCAATATAAGTGGTATTTTTAGCTTAGACACACCCTTTAAGAAAACTATTTATTTCTAGAAAGTAAAATGCATCTTTACCCACTTACTGTATTTTCTAGAGAATTGCTGTAAGGTCAAATCCCAGGTGTGAAATTCATCTCTTTTCCCAAATATCTATAGGCTTTCTTCTGATTTTTTCTTGATTTATATATGTGTGTGCGTGTGTGCGTGTGTCTCCCTTTTGGTTGAATACTTCTTTGACATGTTTTGTGTTTTTGAAAGTTAACTTATAGAGATATGACTAGTTTTTTGAAGGAAAAAAGTAAGATCTTTTATGGCTTTCGTTTTGTTTTGTTTTTGTTGTCATGGTTCTGTATCTTATAGAGATATGACTTGTTCTGTGAAATTCATCTCTTTCCAGGTGTCATGGTTCTGTAAATCTTTTATATATGGTGTGCGTGTGTGCGTGTGTCTCCCCCTTTGGTTGAATACTTTTTGACATTTTTGTGTTTTTGAAAGTTAACTTATAGAGATATGACTAGTTTTTTGAAGGAAAAAAGTAAGATCTTTTATGGCTTTCGTTTTGTTTTGTTTTTGTTGTCATGGTTCTGTATCTTATAGAGATATGACTTGTTCTGTGAAATTCATCTCTTTCCAGGTGTCATGGTTCTGTAAATCTTCCATTCAAACGAACAATGATTTGCTATTTTTCATGATGTATAAAGGTAATAAAGGCACAAGAGAATTTGTAGATAATCATAGGATGATTGATTGAGATTTGGTTTCTCGGGTAGATTTTAAAGAGACGAAAGCGATACTCACCTACTAATATCACGAGATTCATCTTGCTTCTATTTTCTATATAAAATCGCGCAACATTTTATGGGGACTATTTTTTAAACAATAGCGGTAACAGAGAATGAATGAAATTGGTGAACTACTCATTTTTATAGAATTTTTTGAATACAACTTAACGATATTAAATACTTAGGCATTGATCTTAATTAAGCTACCAGCTTAATTAAGGTTAGCAGGAGATTGTCTTAAGGTTCCTTTAGTTTGAACAGTGAGTTATGAGCTCATTTGTACGTAATTTCCGTAAGTTGAAGTCGGGTTAGGTTTAAAGTTGATCTTTTAGTTCTAAAGAACAACTTTTGTTATTACTCAAAATCACTTATATTTACCCGAAAAGTTTGAGCAAATACTTCAACCCCACTAACATAAATACTTTGACTTCTCGTAGTTTTGACTAGCGAGATAACTGCTTCTCGAGTTATGTGCACTGTGTGCTTCCTATGTGTTCTCATAAATGTCTGTGTTTCTAAATTGTTTGAAACAGTAGTTCTGATGCAGATTATGTATCTATACATACATACGTATGGGAATTAGCTGGCTGCTTGATTACTTTTTTCCTATTTGTTTTTTGTGTAACTCAGTGTCTAATACTCATTTTAGGCCTCGATTAACCCCAAGTTATTGTCGGAAAATATTAATTTGGAGATAAAACGCTCTCTATCAAAGAAAGTTCATTTTCACTGCTTGAATTCAAGACCTCTGATTAATGAAATTAGAACAAAAATTGAAGGTTAGATGGTCTTGGTCTGGGATATTGCAATTTTTTCCCTTTTTACATTTTGGATCCTTACGTATGCCCCTTTGTGATTCGCTGCCTATTTTATTATTAACAAATTGCATCTGAAATACTTTCCGCAAAATAATGAAGTACTTTTTTTCCTCTTGGCATTTGTTTTTCGAACAGAATGCGAGTAAAAGTTTCAGTAAAGTTAACTCCAACTAGAAATGATAAACTTACTGGTACCTCGCTTCTTTACTAGTACCTTAGGTGTTAACTATCTTGGTATTAGATTATGCATTGCTATGTCAACGCTAAACACAGTACCTCGCTTCTTTACTTGGGCACTTACTAGACCCCTGTCCCCCTGTCTAATCTATTCTGAGAAGCAGCACGATATAAAGAGGTATTCAAATTTTGATCAGTAATTATATCAAGAACTAAATGAAGCAGCAGCGTAAAGAGGTGTATTCAAAACCAGCAGTACATATCCATTAATAACCAAATTTTTGTTCGATATCAGCCACTCAAACCAACATGAGCACTAAGTTATTCTTAGCTTCTCAAGTCTGGCTAAATCTTATTACCATTGGAAAAGCAAGAAAACACATCAAACTTACTAATAAAGCATAAAAACTAAAAGACCATTGTTTTTCTCAAACTCAGAAACGGTTCCTTATTTTTAAGTTCAACTCAACTATCTTGAGCTTAAGCAGCCAGATACAAAACGAGACCGCTAGTCAGTTCACCCAACCATAACTGTAACTGATTAGTGCAGCCGAATCAGCATGGATTCTCAAGTTAGAATAGCCAAAGCATCCCTCTTGCAAATGGGGCAAGAGGTCTCGAGCTTCTGATCCACTCTTTAATACAATCAAGATGGTATACATGGACGCAATCACTTTGCGAGCTCTTCCCCCGTCACAATAGTCATCCTAATGAGAGAGCACAATAACTATGTCCAATTTCTCGTAGGCTGCCTGCAGTTCTTGAATTTGGGACAGAATTCTACCAACAATACTTTCAGTCGTGCTTCCAACTCTTGGCACATTAGCAGGAGTTTAACTACAGCAACATCAAGAGTTCCATTGAAGGTCGAGTTGTCAGCATTAGATTTGCTCAAGAAGATGATTGAAATATGAAGAAGAAGAGGTCTGAAACGAAGAAGAAGATGATGGGGTTTAGGTCTTTGGAAGAGTATAAACGGGCAATAAAATTGGGTGGAAATGGAGTTTTTATTTGGTATTAGGTCAAGCAAAGTTTGTGGGTTTTAGTTGGGGAAAGGGTAGATTATGGCTGACGTAGCTTAATGTTTCATTTTTTAATCGACGTGACCCATTAAAATTTTGGCACGTGTCCAATCCGGTTTTCATCTGTTAAAAAATTACAAATGTACACCCCTTGAGTAATAGTATGTAGCATAAATGAGTCTAACTTTTTGAATCTGATTTATTACTGACGTAGCCTTTTCCTAAAGCTCGACGACATATCCTGAAGTTTTTCCCTTAAAAAATAATAATTCAACAATTATATCCCATCCTAAATGAAGCAGCACCAGTAAAGAGTATCCAGAAAATACCATAAATACCAAATTCGTCGGATATCAGCCACTTGAAACATGCAACGAAACGTACCATGTTTAGCTTCAGGGTCTACTAAATCTTATTATTATTATTATCAAAAAGCAAGAAAATACATCAAACTAATGAAAGAAGAAAACCAAAAAGATCATTGTTTTTCTCAAATTGAGAACAGTTCCTTATTTATCAAGTTTGGCTCCACTCTCTGAGCTCTGTCAAAACACCACGCTGAATGATGGGGTCTCAACATCATGCTCATCGGCCCACCTGTTGATTAGTTGCAGCCTACCGAACAAGGAATGAGCGGATTCTCAAGGTAGAAAAGCTAGCAACCGACACTCTCCTCTTGCAAATGGGGAAAGTGTTCTTGAGCTTGGTCTACTCTCTGATGCAACCAACATAGCATAAATGGCCACAATCAATTTTTGCAATTTCTTCCCCATCCGAATACTCATCTTAAGACACAAACCAAAAAAAAAACAAGGAGGTCAGAATCAAATCTAAGTAAGCTACAGACCTGGGGGTTTGGGAGGGGGAGGAATATAATTTCTGAAATTAGCTGGCCCATACTAAGCACAGTG
The DNA here is from genome assembly GCA_018107945.1 of Datura stramonium. Taxonomy (NCBI): domain Eukaryota; kingdom Viridiplantae; phylum Streptophyta; class Magnoliopsida; order Solanales; family Solanaceae; genus Datura; species Datura stramonium. The sequence goes on along the minus strand of JACEIK010004133.1, from coordinate 138,273 downwards.
CAGCAGCGCTCCTTGCTCTCAAGATTTGTTGAATTGGCTGACTCGTACTTATGTGGACTAACGTTTAAATAAGGAGCTCTACCAAGATCCAGCACAAACATACTCACAGAGTTCAAGTAATGCCTAAAAGATAAAACAGTATGTTGATATCATCCATTCATGGAAGAGCCAAGTATGTTGTATCAAATATTAAAAAAGCACGTTGTATCAAAATGCTAGCCATCTGTTCAAGCATTACCTGATGAAAAGCCGCATCTTCAGCAGAAGATCCTTCTTCCCATCAACCCATCTGCTCCGATTCACCTTTATTTTCCTGAAATATATATAACTCACGTTGAGAAGACTCATTGAACACCATACCGATTAAAAAATTGCATGACAGATATATATTGTAAGACGTAGCCTTAGTTTGAAGAAATTAAAGTGAGAAAGAAATCAAGAAAAAAAATTCTTCTCTCTGTACAATCTGAACCTCTCTCAGCCCTCAATGGCTAGATTCGAGCTGGAAACGGCTAGATATTTCCTTCTCCAATGCTCCCAATAAGTTTATCAATTGATTTATTTGTTCCCTGCTTCCTCACCCCTAGATCCACCTGACCTTGGAGCTCGAGGAACAACTTCCATGAACAAACCCCACCACCAAATCAAAACAAAGAAAAGATGGCATGGATGCAACTCCCTTTACCAATCAACAATCTATACGCAGGTGCACTGAAACCAAAGGAGAAGAGTCATACTCCCGCCCAAACTCATGAAGTAATAGAAGGAAAACAGAGAGTGATTTTTACTAAAGAAGAAAACGACATGCTTGCTGATACTTGCCGATGGACCATAGTAGGTAAGTTTTTGCGAACCCAACCCGCTATTGAAATAATCAGATTGGAGTTTACCAAAATGATTCCCCTCAAAAGCAATGTTAAGATTGGAGTGAAGGATCTGAAACATTTTTTCATCGACGTGGACAATGAAGAGGACTTCAACACTATCTATGGGAAAGATTTCTTGTATTTTGAGGGTGAAAATACTATGAAAATTCTCAAGTGAACAGCAACCAAAACCTATGTTGAAATAACTCTGGCACCCCTTTGGATTAATTTACCGGACCTCTTCCATGAGTAGGAGCTCTTATGTAAATCATTAGTCCCATTGGAACCCCTATTATTATAGACAAAGCGACAAAAGGGAAAACAAGACCTACCACTGCTACAGGAGGGTGGAAATCAATCTAATCTAACCCCTCATCACGAAATCACAGTTGAGATTCACAACCAAGAAGGAAAGATGGAAAATTTTGTGCAAAAAATCAAATATGAATCTATCCTATCGTACTGCTTCCATTGTAATATACAGGGCCACACCAACGAGAACTGCAGGATAGCCAGCCCTGAACTCCAAAGTGAAAGAGTTATAAGTAACAACAATAGCAACAGATGGGCTGAAAAGTAGAGAAGACAGGAGTATAATAGGCTGCAACACAATGGAAAACCTCTCAACGATGGACAGATTAGTTCCCAGGCAGAAGGTGTCAAACCATAGAAAAGTACTACCAAGGAAGGAACACATAGAACATTAATCATGGAAATAAAATAAATGAAGAGACCAAGGCAAATGCTTAAGGAGATTGGCAAACAATTGATAAAAAGGTAGGAAGAAGAAAGTTGATAACAAGAAGCCAGGAGGAAACTGGGAGACAAAACAGCTTCCAAGTTCTAGAAGAGAGCCAACTACAAAATGGAACTTCAGGAAGAAACAACAAGCTCTGGAAACAATGATATGGAAATTACTTTCGATAGCAACCAGATGAACAAAGACCAGAAGAAAGAGTACCAAATCCAAACTCAAGGTAAAAAACCCTATTGAGACAATACGACGATGGGATAAAGCACAACCCAAGAGAAAAAAAAGGAGATCAACCAGAAACATCAAAATAAGTTGAACATCAAGAGGTAAAGATATGGAAAGGCAAAGAATTTGGAGAATGCTGAAAAATATCTGCAAAATAAGGTGATAACTCTAATCAACATGGACAAAGAGACTGTTATAAAACTTTCAAAGAGCAAGAGGAAATTCCAGCAGAAAGTCGCATCTCCGAAAGCACTCCCTCAGAAGGAGAACAAAACTATCTGATAGACAAGCTGATGGACACAAGCAGCTGGCCAAATCTCAACCTGAAACAGATTCGGCAAAACAATGAAAAGAAGGTTCGGGGATGAATACATGAGGAGAATGAACCAGGCACACCCTCCAACAAGAAGAATAAAGGAAGAGAAACACCTATTCTAGATCCATATACCCATATATATGAGAGAGGGCTAAGTCTCTTGTATGAAAACTCTCTTTCATGAATGATATGGAGGAGAATATTATGGACCATACGAGCAGATGGACTGCAGAGCTGAAGGCAGAGAAATTCAATGAATGAATGAAATTATAATAAATAAAATTATAACTCAGCTAGAGAAAGGTGTTTCTGCAACCAGGTCCAACATCAGGTAGTTATCAATAACCTTTGCCAAGGAATCTGAATACTGAAGGAACTCCATTCCAGCCAGAGCATTTGGCAGAAACTCACCTCAAATGACAACCCACAATAATGTTTCCCATGATTAAATGGCACTCTTATTGAACATCAGAGGGATAGGACCACAATGATCCTTAGAAAGACTCAAAAACTTCAAACTTCAATATCAAACTTCACTGATTTGCCTACAAGAACCAATGGTGGAAAGTAGCAAATTAGGAAAAGTGGCAAAAGGAGACTTGGTATGCATTTATGGCTTTCACAACTGTTCTAAAGATATGGATATTGTGACTAATGAAGGATATTGACATCATTCACACAAAGAACAACATTTTCTCATCAAAATTTCTCATGAAAATGATCCAGTGATATTCCTTACTGTTGTCTATACAAAATGTTTAGAAGATCTCATAAAAGAATTATGGGAGGATATGAGGAACACTGCCTTAAATATGCAAGCTCCCTGGAGAGTTATAGGTGACCTCATTGTCATTACTAATATGAGGAGAAAAAAGGAGGCAGAAACAAGGGAAGGGAAGAGCCTGGACTTTCTTACTTGCTTACAAGATCAGGCATACAAGATGCAAGTTATAGTAGCTCTAGTTTCACCTGGTGTGACAATATAGATCCACCAAGAACTCTACAGAAGACACTGGACAGGATGTTGTATAATTCTGCTTGGTTTGATTGCCTTAATGCCACATCTGTCATGCACCTTTCTAGAGCATGTTCTGACCATGCCCCCCTACTCATCAAGATCAATAAGGAAGTCATCACCATCATAAAATACTTTAAATTTCTCAACTTTGGGCTGACCATCCAGACAATGATCAGACCATTCAGAATATTTGGGAGTAAGAAGTATATGACAACCCTCTCTATGTCCACCAAAAAATCAAGAACACTTGCAAGCAACTCAGTGCTTGCTCCAGACAAACCTTCGGGGATATCTATGAAGAACCTAAAAGATTAGAGGCTCTTGTGAGATACGAAGAAAATTGTGCTACTAACAACATTGCTGATAATAGAACGGCTTTCTCAAATGCAGAGTTGATTATACTAGATATCTAAGGATCCAAGATTCTATTCTTAGACAAAAGTCTAGGGTCAAATGGCTGGAAGAGGGAGATGCTAACACTGCCTACTTTCGTAGCACTTTAAAGACAGAAGGAGAAGACTTACAATCAGAAAAATCATGGGTGAACAAGAACAATGGATGGAAGGCAATTAACTGATTGCAGAAGCCTAGTTAGATAGTTTTTCTCAGATGATACCACTCTTAGTTCTTATGAAGCCTTGAACTATTTACATACTTGCATCACAGAAGAGGATAGCACCAATCTCTGGCTCAACCCACTCTCCATGAAGTGAAGGATAGTGTTTCTTAATTGATAGACAGTGCACCATGTCCAGGTGGCCTTGGTGCTTGCTTTTATCAAAAATCATGGAATACCATTGCTAACGACCTCCATAAAGCTGTGATTGCTTTCTTTGAAGGAGCCTCTCTTCCTAAACTCTATATACACACTTGCTTGGTTATGATTCCCGAAGTAGACCGCCCTTAAAGATTTAGTGATTTAAGGCCTATCAGTCTCTGCAATGTTTCTGGCAAAATAATCTCCAAGATTATGAACACAAGACTGGCCAGAATATTACCAAGGATCATTTCCAAGAATCAAATGTTTTGTTATGGAGCTACTGAAAATATCCTTCTAACACAGGAGATTATGACCAACTTAAGCTTCTTGGAGGCATGGGGCTAGATCCTCCCGGCCTCAAAATTTCGTTCAAATATGGATTCGTAGATCTCGGTGATACGAGTCCAATGCAACAAGAATCATCAAAATAATATCCGTAGCTCCGGAATTACAAAATAGGGCGATCAATCTTGCCCATTCCTGGAGAACACTGCCAGTGATGAAGGAAAAATTCTACCTTGAAATCTGTTGATGCTAAAGAAATTACAGCTACTGGAAATCATGGAGAATATGGTGATTTACAAATCCTCCAAAATCAACTAATATTCAGCTGCCAATTAAACAAAATAGACAAAAAAACTATGCTGCATTTTTCGGGCAGCTACAGTGAGTCGCGACCTGCTTCGCCGGACTCCGATGATCCTCATGGTTTGCCAAACTACCGGGGTTTGTCACCATGCTCAAGACAATCATACTTTCACCAAGTTTCAACCTCAAATAAACTATAGCAATTGAGGAGGCGCACAGTCCAAATCGGCAGAACCAACTGGAAATCGCGACAAGTTTCCACCAAGCTCCGGTGGAGTTCACACCGGCACACCCACAGATTGTAGCCAAGGTCAAGTTCGACCTATACACGGAAATTTCAGAGGCAACAGTTGGAGGAATGGATTCGGCGAATTTTTGAATTATGGAGAAGCACAGCAGTTCAGTCGCTGGAGCCTGCAATAATCCCAGGTCAGATCGTGTGAAATAGAGCGCACAAGTGAGGGAGAAACAAATATCCAACAAGAGCAACCATCAAACAATCACAATTCATCAATCCCCAACTTGAAAATGAGGCAAATTCGGGAAAATTCCAGTGATGGTGGCACTGCTTCAACTGTGAAGGAACACCATGAAATTCAATGCAATCATCCTCAATCCCATGAGTAATACCCAAGTACGAAAAACTTCCTCATGATCAAGCAACAAATGTTTTGAATTTTCCGATTAAAGTGCTGGGAAAATAAGAATGACTACTGCTCAAAAGGGGAAACTGCTCGTATGATTGGAAATGGTAGTTTACAATCCAAAACTATTCAACATCAACCTACAAACAATACAAACCACCAAAATGAATTTTTGAATGATTCCAACCAAAATTCCAAATTCACCAAGTTGGACAGTGCTACTGGAACTGGGCAGAATTTTAGACTTCAATCCTCAAGCAGTGAAAGCACCATGGTGGCGTTCTTAACTCTTCTAAATCTTTGCCTTCTGATAATGTTATTCATCGTGGGCTGATTTAGCTCAATTGCAATCTAATGCAATTGAGCAAAACTCTTCTGTTGCTCTAACCAATACTTTGCAGATTTTAATGAGGGTTCCAAAATCCTAAGAATAATATTATGGTTAATCAAAATGTTCAAGCCCCAAAACCATACCACAACAGATCAAATACTCCAAAGTTCCTGGTAATTTTGATAAGTTTATTCCTAAACACAAACCAATGGCCAAGCTCCAAATACGGATAATCTTAGTAAATTACCAATCAAGATCACAACAATAGTTCCAAAACCTTTGTAATACCAAAAACCAATATCAATCCAGATCCATCCCCTCCCACTGTTGCTCCAATCCTGGCTACTCAAACTTGACTAACTAAGCCAAGAACAATATTCGATTGAATTCTCTCCACTCAAAATCACCTCCAAACAAGGTTTTCCTGCTGTTATATTCAATAAGCATGATTACATGGTCAAATTAGCAGATAGATGCAAATATACTTTGCTGGAAAGTTTGCGACCACTATGCCTAGAATGGAACTTATCCGAAAGTTTTATACTTCAAACCCAGTTAACTGGTGGGTCAAGATTGCTCACTTCAACTCTAGGCATATATACATCGATCTTGGATAAATAAGAAAGATCTATATTACGGTTTGGACTAAACAGAAGATGTATATTGAGGGTAGACTCATGAAATTGACAAGTATGGACTCCAACTTTTACCCCTGAAGAGGAAACTCCCATAGTTCCTATATGGGTGACCCTTCCTGAGCTTCCTTGGCACTGTTACTATCTAGAATTCATTACTGCCCTGCTTTCGCCTATCGGGAAAGCTCTTTATTTGGATACTGCTTCAGCTCAGAAAACTAGAGGTAGTGTTGCAAAGGTTAGAATCCAAATTGATATCTCCAAGGAAGCACCTCAGCATGTATGGTTAGGGATTTGATGAGGGATGGAATAGCAATGGAAATGGCAATCCATTCAGTATGAGGATCTGAATATTGTTCTTATTGTAAACACCAAGGACACTTGTTCAAGCTTGTTCTTAAGATAAGAGATGTATGAAGAAGAAAAAAGACGAGGCAGAAGCTAAAACAAATGGAAACCAAAGCAGGAGAAAAAGAAGGCAGATCACAGGAAGTACCCACAGAGTTGTCCTACATGATTCTAAAGAAGGAGCACAACCTGCTGACACTAACACCAAAGCTTCAGAAGACCAATGGCAAAACCTCAAAGGAGGAAAAATTTCAAAGGAAGTATGCAGAACAACCAAGAAGCAGGAAAGCCACAACAGGTATATAAACCATCCAAAAACAAAACTGGCAGGTATTGACTCTACTACTCCCACTTGTAACATTGATACTGGAGTCCAGGATCAATGCCCCATTCCCCTAGCTCTATTGCTAGAGCCAATGCTTCTAAAACTACAAGGAAAATATGAGCAAAAAGACCACAGGTATTGACTCAATGCCCTCCCCCCCATGGCTCCCCACCATTCAGAAGCTGAAGGAGGTGTGGATGGTGTGGAGGAGGAACCTACTAACTTGCAGGAAGGGGTATCCAAAGGGGGGAATTTGTCTCATGTTTTGCATGAGAGCCAATCCACTGACCTTAGGTGTGACTCTAGAGCTCCTGCTACCACTATTAATCCTAAATTGAGCTTTCAACAAAATCAGGTAACAGATGTTCAAATGAGAATTCTGAGCAGATTCAGACAGATATTATGCAGAATCAGATGACAAAATGCCCAGGAACATATTCTGAAAAACAGGTGTGAAGAGCACCCAAAAGTTTACAGGTTAATGGGACTGATCAACAGCTAAAACAAGGGTCTAAGGTCGATATTTTTCAAGGGCAGACTGTTTGTTTGGTTCAGCAGGTTGGTACACTTCAACAGGGGCAGAAAATGGGGCTGCAGCAGGATGTTTTAAGAGTTTCTGGATCTGAACAGCAGCTACAGCAGAAGTCTAGGGGTGAATTTTATAACTTTCTTGCTGATTCAAACCATGGTCAACATGCTGGTTTGGGGCAACACATGGAAACAGCGCAACAACACATGAGTATGACTGGAGAAGGAAATTTAAAAGAGAGTTCTAACCAGAGAAACTCTCTAAATCGAAACCAAAACAAGCTGAGTAAAAAGAGAAGGGATGCGATCAAAAGATGATGGAAGCTAGAAAGGAATCACTGAAGGAAGTCCCTCGTTTATGATTGAAGAGAGCAATAATGCTTATATTTCTCCAAATCATGATAATCAAAACCACTCCACAGAATCCAAAAGATCCAAAACTCGTTTCCAACAATCCAAATGTTCCCAGCAGTCCAAACATGACACCAATGTTAATGTGCAGAATCTGAATGTTCCAACTACTGAGCAACTCCAAAATGCTCAAGTTGACACAAGTGAAAGAAATGGAGAAGGTGTTAAAAGAGGAATCCCGGCAATGTTAGATGAATCAAACGATCCTCCTGACCCAGTGTTTGCAGTTTGCAACCTCAACACATCGGGGTAGCAGTAGACTTTAAAGCGATGACTATAGACAAAGATTATTTCCGAGACGAATTTGAATATGACTATGAGGAAGAATCAAAAACACTTCGTAGGATGCACATGCTACAACTATTGCAAACATTCATGCTACTAATGCTCAAATGTCGAGATCCATGTAAAGGAAATTGCTGATCGGCAGGGTCTCTCACCAAGAGGAGCATCACACTTTTCACTCCGGCTCGACCGGCCTCAAGAACCGTAACTGTAATTAAAAGTTAAAACCCGTCATCCCCATGATTAGTTCTCTCATCCGGGAATGCGACACGTGACTTCTGGGTGCACGTGGAGACTTAAAGCTCTCAAGCAACCGACAAATTAGCTATCATTACCATCTTGGAGCCTTTTCGAACAATGCCCATATTCAACTATTCACTAACTATTTGAACATGCACAAATCAATCTCGCAATGCCAACTAAAGATCCGGGGTGTTTTGGAATAACGACATAGATTGTGTTCTTCCCGGGCCCGATGATCAGCAGTGACTTGGTGAGTTCAGACATGTTGGGTGTGCCGAGACCTTCACCATGACTTTTGTTTACGCTTAAATGTCGAAACCTCGTGGCTTCACTTTGGGGACAATCTTAGACACGTATCTCAGACTACTACGCCTTGGTGCACTATCGGGGATTTCAATGTTATTACCAATTCCTAAGAAACTATGAGGTGTTCCTTATAGAACGCGGAAGAGTTATGAATTTCTCGCATATGATAGAGCAGCCAGGGTTTGGATTGATCTTGGATACCACGTGTTCAACACCGGGTCGAATGGTGTAGGGCCGGAAGATGTGATTTGGAAGAGATTAGACAGAGCTACGCGAATGATAACCTGTCAAGAAATGCCCCTCACTACCATTACTCATCTTCCTTTGCGGGCTCCATCATTGCCCGCTTCTTCTCGGAAAATGACAAAAGGAAACTCATGTCAAATATTTCAAGTTTCTTCACCGTTGACCTGGAACCCGACGTTCATGGATACAAGGCGACAGTTGCTGGGACTAGTGAGACAGCGGGCATCCCCATGTGGGTCTTCCACCGTAAACCGGCTTTCACTTAGCTCTACACTTAGCCATCGTCCAAAATGAGTTCGGGACATCTTTGCTCTAGTTAAGGAATATGAGGCAGCTTAAGGTTGTCGAAGAGAAGTTCATCCAGACAAATAGCGACATGAGGATAGATCTTCATTACACGCCTTAAATGCGTAGTATATCGATTCCTTAAGCTGGGAGAGAGTCCATCTTGAACAAACAAACGCAGCTACTAAAGGGTTCAAAGAGGAGATGCAAACACTAGCTACTTTCATGCCCTTATGAGAGGTAGAAGGAGGAAACTCTTGGTCCACAAGATCGCATGACGTGCCTGGATGTGGGATTTGCGAGACGCGGGGCGTCGTACATATCATTTTCAGATCTATTTTCCCGAACAAATATACCGTGTTGTGAAGATCTCCAGCTTGTATACCGCCTAGTAAATGCATGACGTAACGAGTTGTTGACTAATATGCCAAGACTGGAGGAATTGAAAGAGTTGTTTTCTCCATGAATCCTAATTCCGTAGCATCTGATGGTATGAATGGGAAATTTTTCCAAACTTACTGAAATTATCAAGCAGGGATTTCCTTACGCAAGCGCGGTCCTTCTTTTCGCGGTTCCCTCGCCTAAATATTTCTCGCACACTTGTCTAGTTCTCGATACCAAAGGTGGAGTCCCGAACCACTTATCGAATTTAGACCGATCGCCTTGAGTAACTTCACCAACAAGATCATCTCAAAGCTTATTTGTCTCCATCGCCCCTATTCTCCCGGCTTAATTTCACCAATCAATCTCGGGCTTGTCAAAGGAAGGAGCATATTCGAAAACATCATGTTAGCACAAGTTGTCCAGAGTATCAAGAAGAAGAATTGGGTGGCAATGTAGTTATCAAGTTGATACGGCGAAGGCTTACGATGCAGTCTCCCGGGCCTACACTTGCCTTGTCCTTCGGCAACGGGTTTCGTGAGATTATCATCAAGGTGATATGGAGGACTATGGTATGAGCACTGGTACTCCGTCATCATCAATGGTACTAGACATGGTTTCTTCCACTCACCAAGAGGCCTTAAGGTGGTGGGACCCACTTTCTCCCCGCCCTATTTATTTTAGGAGCAAGAGGTTCTTTTCAAGAACGCATGAACAACTCAAACCAGAATCAATTCTTCCATGGTTTTTATATGGAAAACGAGGCCCCTGCTAACCACCTAAGTTTTGGTTTACGATGTTATTATCTTCACTTCCGGGGGGAGGAGATCTCTAGAGTTGGTTATGCAAACGCTTTCAGATTATGAAGGTTGTTCTAGATCACTCTCATCACCGAAACAAAAGCCATTTCATGGTTCCTACTAGTGCTCACCCCTACTGTGTGGCGACTTCCATAAGTGCGGTTACTGGATTTTCACGTAAAGAGTCCTTATCACCTATCTCAAGGTTGTCCTCTATATACTGGAGGCGAGGATTGTCTACTTCTCGTATATGATTTGAAAAAGGTAGGAAGGATTTCAGATGGCAATCAAAAATGCTCACATGGGGAAAAGCTACTCCTCATCAAATATGTTCTTCACTACCCTCATTCACCTTCTCGCCTCCATCTCTCTCAAAACTGGTTTTGACGAGATTGAGAAATTGGATGTTCGACTTTTTCTCGGGGCATGAAGAATGATAGAAAGCAGGTACCACCGGGGCTTTGGGACACATTATGCTATCCCTTACGAGGAAGGCGGGGGTTGGGTTCGGAAGATTCACGAAGTTTGTAAATCCCTTGAACTCAAACAAATGTGAACTTTAGAACCAAGGATTCGCTCTCCGGGCAACTTTCTCCTAGCCAAATATTGTCACGATCTCACCCTGTCGAAAAAGCTGGGACCTGCCAGTGACTCTCAAAGTTGGAAGAAACTCATGATTACCGCGCCGAGCCGAGGAAAGCCTTTTGTGCAAGGTTTACTCGGCACTCTAGTTTTTGGTGGGATAATCGCTCTGCATCGACCTCGGCAGATAGATTCTGCCAAAGTGTGATCGCGCGCTGGGGCGCTTGCCGAAGCTTTTACACCAGGTGGCCAAGGAGGATAAACTGCTACTAAGAAGAAATTTCCCCACAACACTTGGTCACACAAATCATCAACACTCGCATTCAATTTCACCCAGATAAACCTAGATCAGCCTTTTGGAAGCAATACCTCGTATTTTCACTTACTTCGTACGGATATGATAAGGAGATCTAAATGTAATTTCACTCTCATTGATAGAAGAACCTCGGCGTAAGCATGTACCTTTTAAAGCCTCATTTACCTTATGGAGGGTGCTTAGGAATAAGCTCCCTACGGCGCCTAATCCTACGTTCACTGATAGTACAGAGCTGCGTGTAAAGGCTTGTGACGAGGTTACGAGGATGTTCAACATGTCATGGTTCCCGGAAGATTTGCCACCGCAAACTGGATCACATTCTCCACATCTATGGGCCTCGCACACCATGATATGCCCCCAGGCCCTTCACGCAAAGGGGCGGGCTCGTGGTCGGTATGGATCCTCACAATACACTCCTTAGATCCCTCCCTATCTTCATTTGGCCGGAACTTATGGAAGAACAAAGCCGCTAAGTATGGTTCCAAACAAATTCAACCCTGTTTCCGAGGGTAAAGTATGGTATTATTAGTATGCCTACAAACTTTTTGATGATCAATTCCCTACGTACACCGGCCTCCAAGTCAGGGAGATTCAGGCTGTGAGTGGAGTCATGCGCACACGAGATTAGAGTAACCAGAGTTGAATGGTTCAAGCCGACTGGACTTGTCAAACTCAATACGATGGAGTGCCTTGGCAATCCGGGAAGACTGGGCAGAGGTATTATCGTATCACATGGAGACTCAGACCACGCTTTTGCCTCTCCTATCTGGGGAAGCGGACAAATAATCGTGCGTAATCGGAAGCAAGATATAGGTCTCACTGGTGTCTTCATAACTACCACCAGCGCCATTCTGAGGTTGATTCGAACTTCTAGTTGGATGGATTAGGGGCACATTGCCCCACCCTAGCATCTCCACCACACCTTTATCAGACACAGACACTATCACACAACCACACCTTCTCGTGCCACATTTTCGCAGGGCAACACCATTGCCGATGCACTATCTAAACATAGTCACATCACTACTATCGCAGCTTCATTTCTCTTGCCTTCGTGAACTACCGGTACACATCAGAGGTTATCTTACTTAATTTTAGACAAATGGCTTGCCTAACTTTGTATGAGGAAGACCAAGAGGATCAAAGAACCACCGCAGATGTCGCAAGAGCCAGCGTGGCATCCAAGCCTCGGTAAGATGTTCTATACCACCTTGTCCGATACTTCCCTTTCGCATAGGCCATTTCTTTCGAATAGGTCTTTTCAGAAAGGGAGAGTCTCCTCATTTATCGTTTCCTGCACGTATGTATCGGGTGAGGAGTCCTCTCATGTAGGTGCATAGTTTCTAGGTTTTCATTCTAGTATCGGGGATAGGTCACAACCTTAGTAGGATGACCTATGAACCACCATAGATCTGAGGTAAGGTTTATGTCCCCTCTTTTGTACATATTTTTGTTTTACTATTTATATTAAGGCTCGGGGGTGGTTGCTGCCCCCGTCCACCACAAGTGGCGTTACCAAAAAAAAAAAAAAAACACAGGAGATTATTAATGACATTAAGAAGCCTAATAGAGGAAAAAACATCGTCATTAAGCTAGATATGACTAAAACTTATGACAGATTTCTTGGCCTTTTATCTCGCTTTAAAGAACATGGGCTTCGCAGATACACGGGTAGATCTAATCCACGCATACATCTCCAATAACTCGGGGTACTGATCATAAATGGAGGTAGACATAGCTTCTTTAAATCTCGAAAGAGGATTGAGACAAGGAGATCCCATCTCCCCTCTCTCTCGGATAACACCAGAAGACAAAGCTATTTGACTCTTTACTTCAACAGAACCTTCTCCCGCTGCCTCGCTGAAGATCTGGATACAAGAGAAGTGTTTACGTATGGACAAACAACCTATGGCACGAAAATATACCCTTCAAAATGTCATCTCTCACCGAGGGCTATCCGTAATGTTAGAGGCGATGTAATGTATGCGCATGGGTTCAATTCGAACTCCATAACTTTTGGACGCTGAGTATAAATTTACGTGTAAAATTTATTAAAATTATAGAATATAATAGACATGAAGTTACAACTTTAAAATATATTGGGTTCCATCCTAAAATCTTAAAAGGTTGAACCCATAAATTTTTAAATCATGGATCTGCCTATGTTTATTGGCAAGATCATTGTTATCATTTTGTGTACTTTCTTTCCTTTTGTCTTTAACATTGGTTTTGTTTTCAGCTTCCACAAAAAGCATGTTTCCTTCCTCTTCATATCTTCAATCCTCCTCCTTTATTCATAGCCCCGCTTTTCCAGAATCCCGCAGTTTATCAGATTGTGGCCTAGTTTCTTACAATGCTTGTAGAATTTTAGCATGTGAACATATTCAATTTTCTGATAGTAACCTTTCTCAAAGGGTGAATCTTCTTTCTCCAGACCAACAAAAACACTATTAGGCAACTTTTTAAGCAAATCTATCTCCACACGAAATTTTAGCCATACTGGTCTAGTTCAATTATGTACGTATCTGTTGAAGTTAAGTGTTGGGTGTGATTAGGAAATGGAGAGAAATAAATTGGAGAGAATAGAAAGTTGAAAAGTTTCTTTAATGGTAGCCATTCAAGTAGCATAATCATCTCAAATAGGTAGCCTTCATTTTTTAAGTACTTTTGAGACTTTTTCTAGTAAATTTACAAAATCATTCTGTATATTTTGAGATTTTGAAAAACCAAAATCGAGTCTATTGTAATATCTGCTACCGTTCTTCATGTTCGATGAAGTTATTTGTGTTTGAGGTACCGCTACACCATTAACAGTTATATCTTTTTCCGGGAGGAAGTAATCTAAAACCTCGAGTATAGTGAGGGGATTAAATTCCCCAAGGACACACAATGAATTATGTGGACTCGGATGTTATTCTTTCTTTGTTTTTACATATTTGAACACAGGCCTTCAACGAGCTTAAGGAATTTAATTTTGGTTAATATTTTTGTGTTCATCTATTTTCTGATTTGGAGACTAAAACCTTGGTTTTCTACTCTACCGTTGGAGATTAAAATATTTGGATTTTCTACTCTGAGATTAAAATCCTCGTGATTTTCTACTCACCGTGATTGCTGGTTTGAAGATTTAAAACTTCGCGAAGTAAATCTGATTGTTGAGAATTTGGCTTGAAGATATAGAAACTTCACCGATTACTCACTTTAGTTCTGTCAAAAGTTTTTCTATTTGAAGAAATAGAATCTTCATCAATTGCTAACATTTGCTGTTATTGCCCAAACAAATATGATAGGAACAACTGACCCCATGCTTGCCTCTACAAGCAATGGAATCTCCTCCACCCGTGCTGTGCAAGTACTGCTCCCATGGTAAAAGCCAAAAAAATTTTCTGCCATTGACTTCAAACACCGGCAAAGAAAATGTTCTTCTATCTCGATCACACTCGTTTTTGCAGTGTTTATTAAGGAGGATAAAACCGGTTCTCGCAATCAATCAAAATGAATGCTTTCTTATGACAGGCTCGGAAGCACTAGCCATAACCTCCATCAGAATACCATATAATTTTTCTAAAATATTTTTGTTGATATATAGTACTAGATTAATTTAGTATTTATTAAATTTTTTATAATTATTAATTGTAAAGATATGACACTTCGGCCTAACTTAATCCCAAAAGCTAGCTCATGAGGGAGGATTATCCAAGTCCATATAAGAAACCACCGCCCATTTCAAACCATGTGGATTCCCTAACACCCCTTCATGCCTGCATTCGACCGGGAGCATGCACGGAGCGCAAACGGCATGGACTCCATTCTCCCCGTACCATGTTATCGATAAGGCAATGAGAAAATAACTTGTTTATTACTCAAAGATTACAATGATATAAATAGAAGAAGACAATAAAGTTAAGTATAGTAATCAGATATTCAAATCCCTACAAATCTCGTTTATGCAATCAAAATCCCTACAAATCAGCTAAGTGCCGTCATATACACCATCATACACATCTAGAGTGATTTTGTAACATTAATTTTAAATCTAAGATAAATTTTAGGGATAATACATAAGGTCCTTTCGCTTGGAAGTAGTACCTAATTTTTAAAAAGACACTTGAATTTTGGGTGCGGTTCTATTAGTCCTCCTCCCCCAAACCCCAAACAACTCGAACCGACTTCACTGCCAATCCCAATTTGAAGAAAGAAAGTACTTTCATGCACCAATTAATGAACGGTGTAAAAGTACAAAATTACAAAAGAAAAGAAGAAAATGACTATTTTTTAATTAAAAGAAAAAGACTTTCTCCTTCTCTCCTTTCCCTTAACCTTCTTCTTCACAAGAAACATAGTTTTAGAAGAAAAATAAGAATCAATCCAATTATTTTATGCCATTATCATTGTACTTGTAGGAAAACTAATTGTTACTTTATGTTAAAGAAGAGTTCCTTTAAAATGTAAAGACACAATTTTTCTCCCGAGAAAGTACAAACAAGAGGAATCTCATGATATTCAAGTAGGTGAATATCATTTTGCATCTTATCAGAATCTACCCCAAAATCAATATCTAAATCAATCATTCTATGATTGTCTACACATTCTCTTGTGTCTTTATTACCTTATACATTATGAAATAGCAAATCATTGCTCATTTGAATGAAAGATTTACAGAACCATGACAACAAATAAAAACATAAAAGATCTTACTTTTTCCATTCAAAGAACTAGTCATATCTATAAATTAACTTTCATAAACACAAAACATGTCGTAGAAGAGTACCAAAAATGTTGGCACAACTAATGATCACAAAGCACAGTCGAGCAAGCCTGAGTGAATCAACCAAAAGATACACACACACACACACACACACATATATATATAAAATCAAGCAAAATAGAAGAAAAAGCCTATATTTGGCAAAGAGATGAATTTCACACATGGGATTTGACTTTACAGCAATTTCCTTGAGTTCTTCTAATTGTTACTTCACCCAAATTTCTCTTTTTGTTGGGTATTTCATCAAATATTTAAGAAGATAGCAGCAAGATTACCGTAATATGAAAGACGGTGAGTGTAATATTAAAGTCTAAATGGTGCCGAGTTGTATCACCTAATCCGCCAAATCTCAGCAAATTAAATCCGCTCACGTGTACAGCTTGCAAATTATATAGGAGAAATAAATCGCATTAGCTAAGTTCAAGACGAGATCGATTGAGTAGGTGTTGCTGTGGGAATACAAAGCCAAAGACCATTTAGAGTTTTTGTTGTATTACACTAACCATTAAAAGTTTTTAGATTACAAGAATCTTGATATATTTTATCTTTTAAAATATTTGATAAAAGAAATTTTGGGTGAAGTTTCACTACAAGAAAATTTAGAGAATTGCTAGGTCAAATCACGTGTGAACTTCATCTCTTTGCCCATAAATCTATAGGCTTTCTTTTGATTTATTCTTGATTGTATGTATACATATATAAATCTCTGTGTGTGTCTCCCTTGGTTGATTCACTCAGAGGCTTGCTTGATTGTGTGTTTGTGATCATCAATTGTGCCAACATTTTTCGATACTCTTCTTGCCATTTTTATGTTTATGAGTTAATTTTTAGAGATTTGACTAGGCTTGCTGTAAGGTAAAATCCTAGTTATGAAAATTTTGGGTGAAATAACAATTACAAGCAAATTTAGAGAATTGTTGTAAGGTCAAATCCCATGTGAAATTCGTCTCTTCGCCTGCAAATCTGTGTTCATCAGTTATGCAGAGAGGTTTACACCAAGAAACTTCGATGAACAAGACCCCAATGGTATTTTGATTTTTTTTTTTGTTCTTGTAATTTAATGGAATAAGTTGTGTTGTTCCAATAAATAAACAAGGTATAAATACAATACATTAGGTGCTAATTAAGGAAAGAAAATAAAAACGATTTTCTGCTAAATTTGCTACCTAATTATGAAATGATTCCTATAATCTGCTACCTAATTATGATTATGTATATTGCTAAGAATGGAGTCTATATACATTCTATAACACTCCTTTCATGACCAGCTGGAACCCCGCATCGAGACACGGGCCTAGAACCACGAAAGGCTCCGAGAAACCTAATATGGCATGTGTATAGCAACTCAAATAAATTAAAGCGGAAATTTAAAACTTAAACATGAATAGGTGAAAGTCTATATAGCATAAAAATAAAGGCAAGAATGACGTATATCAACAGAAGCAGTCAACTAATACATGTTTGTCTGAAAAGCCTTTAGTCATAGATGGACCGATGGGATAACATCCCCCAACTAATCCGCTAAGTCTCGAAACTAAATGAAATAACAAACATAACTAAAAGAATGTCCTTGGAAGATGGGGATTCACCAACACAGGCTAAATTGACCGATAGGAGAAGGACTAACCCGCGCGACCGAGTCCGCTCACCCGAACCTATATTATGAAATGGTATAGCATAGAGCATGCCAGCCGCACTTTGAATGTACCGAGTATGCTATGGCAAATAGGCTAATAAATGCTAAAGAGTTCATGAGAATCGATGTTTCAAACATGAAGTAATAGTCGTAATTTAAGCATAACTAGCCAAGGTTTTCAAAATAGTTCACAAGCTAGTCATGTAACACCCCAAGAGTTCCAAGAGTTAGAAACCTGAGTTTGGAAATGTGCCCTACAGTAAAAATTTCAGCAATGCCTCGAACAACTCAAACAATGAGTCATTGGTTGCTCTAACGAGTCGTGGAAGCACAAGGAGGGATTCGTGGATAAGGTTGTGTTTTGATACTACGGATAGAGGGATGAATGCTAGACAAACAACGACCCGTTAGAAGCAAACAAGTGGTATCTCGTGTCACACGGGAAGGAATGATTCATGTAAATTCACTCGTTGGTGTTAGATGAGTCGTTGTAAGAAGTCGGGTTGGATTTTAGGGTTCCTGTGTGGTGTAAACCACTGAGACAAACGGCCCGTCGAGACGATTGTCGAAGGAAGGTATGAGGACTAGTGGTGGCAACAGAGGATACAATGATTTGTTGGTTCTAGCACGATTCGTTGGTTCTAGCAAATCGACTAAACATGCCTGGTCGGGCCACCACCAAGGATGCAAGGTACAATCAATAGATGGTTATAACGGTTGTCGTAGGTAACAATCGACCTGCCCTGCCGCTCGTTGTTCGAGAAGCCGAAAGCTCAAGGAACTCCAGCATATCCAACGGCAGAGACGACGGGTCGTTGTAATGAGACGCTGACTCGTCCCGAGGGTCGTTGGTTCCAAGCTTTGGGAAAATTTCAAGTTTTTCTCAAAGCGCTGCAAAATCCCATGATTTCACTCCCTTTGAAGTGACGTCTTCGTGTGAGTATTATTTGGAACGTATTTCAGGGTTTTCTAAGCCTAATCCATTATTCCCTCAAGATATCCTCTCAAACCCTTCTTCCTACTCTCTTACAAGATTCAAGGGTTTTCTTCAAGGGCTTCAAGGCAATTTCGAGTGGTATTTTGTCTACTGTGCATGCTGGTGTCTTCATTAGCGATATTCTTCCATCCTCTGCCCCAAAAATGTTTTCATTAAAAACCCTATTTCAATTAATCTAGAAAAGCATGACCTAAGGCTTGTGTGATGAGTAAATTCTTCTATATTCTTTCTTAAATGCTAAAATATACCGCGATTGTGAATTTAATTGGAATATAAATTAACGGGTTTCCTTGAATTTGCGGATTATATGTCGGGAATGCAAGAGTGTAGCATGTTCTTCATAAATTGGCTTGAGTAATGAATGAGACTTGTTTATTGTTCAATTAATTATTGTAGTAACTCATGAACACGATGAAATTGTGTGGATATTGTATGATTAACCCTAATAACCCGATAATGTCGATAATAACTATGTCGGGATGAGTTGGAATTTGGGTGGGTTTCAGCAATCGAAAAGTAAATTATGTATTATCACCATGTTTTCGGTTGAATTGATTGGGTATGAGGTCAATCTATAATAATGGCCTAATTATTGCTTTTTCTCATAAATCTATAAATCGTGAAATTGTTCTATGAAACGAAAATGAATGCTTCTTTCCATGGTTTGTTGTAAATGATGCAGGTATGTGGGTTAAATGTACAAGCTTCGTGAAATCTAAATAAATGAAGCCATGCATCTTTGATAAGGTATGAGTTGAATCTATAAATCATGCATGACCTCATGCCACGTTGGTTGAGATGAAGTCGAAATTGGGATGCTAGATATTATAGTGCATAATGTGACTCATAGCATGTCCGTTAGTGATGATGTCCAGAGTAAATATAAAATTGGTTCTCATATGACGTGAACTATGATGATAAAGATATGAATAATATGTCAACCTTTTGGAACTTCAGGTGTGAATTAAGAGATAGCTCTAATCCTTTAAAATGAGTATTTCATGACGAGAGTGGTGAATGTCTCGTCCTCGATTAGTCAGAAGTAATTTAGTTTAGATCTAGCTCTGCCGAGACTCACATCCCTAGTCACTAATGGAGTATTTCTTCTTAGTCACCGGGACTCACATCCCTAGTCACCAGCGGAAGCATGTCTTCTCTAGTCGGCTCAGGACTACATCCCTAGTTACCCGCTTCAGCATGTTTTCCCTTTAGTTGGCTCCGACTCACATCCTCGCTACCAATGACTATATATATATATCGAGCATACTCTCCCTTCGACAATCAAGATTCTCTCTAGCCGAGAACGTTTCCCTCGACAATGAGGACCTCTCTTTACCGTGACTTCAATGCTTAGGGATGCTCTTTCGATATCGGGCCACAGACCTTATCTCGTATTGCTTATATTTGTTATATTTTTGCACATCGCTGACCTTATAATAATGCATGTCTTTATAAAGTGGTTATGTTGGTATAATATGTGAATCTCATATAAGGTTGTCGTATCTCATTTAGCTTACATTACTATTAATGTGTTTTTACATATACTTCCTTCTCGAATTTATTAATGAGTTAATTTAATTACGCTTCCTCGCATACTCGCATATTCCAAGTACGAATACCGCACGCCTTGTTCTATATCGTTTCATGATATAGACTGTGGCTCAGATCGCCCATGTGGTTAGATACGCTTCGCTCTCTCTCCCAACAAGCAGAGTCCTCATCTTCCAAGGACATGATTTATGTTCATATTTTCTCGTTGTTTTAGTTTTCGTACTTTACAGTTAGCCGGGGGCTTGTCCCAACAACTCGCCGCTTAGTAGAAGGCTTTGCACTTGTCTTGACAGTAATCGCCGTTGTATCTAAGTGTTGTTAAAATTGCTATTATGGATTTTTCAGATTTTCGTTTATTATCTTCTCGTTTATTCATGTTTGCTAGTCATTTATGTTAAGTGTATGCTATGATTATGCCATGGGTTGACTCGAGTCCTCTCTGGGATTTCTTCTTGTCCCGTGTTACGAATTAGGTGTAAACTCGAGTCGTGACAAGTCATAAATATATTCATATAAGAAACATTATAACACCATAAATTGAGCCAAATTATCATAATCATGAACATGCATAAAATTATAAGGAAGAGTGGGAGGATTCACTATAATCGACACTATCATGATACAGCTACATGATACCTCAACTATCTCGCTCAAGTGGGCACATCCGCCACAAGCTTTCTGTGCAAGGGACGACATGGAAACGATATCACTGCATTTCATAGGGTTAAACATGAATAAATACCTAGCAAGCACACAAGTCATCACGGGGTTCCCGTAACCCCGACCTACTCGGGTGCTAGATACTACACCCAAAAACAGTGCACATGGCTCATATCGTAATCACGAACATACTAAGCATGGTCTAGTTAAAATCATAAAGATACGAACATGCTTGAAATACGTAAACTAAACCCATGAAAGAGGGCCCGTGAGTCGGGCCATAAACATAAACATGATACTTGTAAAACTATGCATACTTGAGAAAGTCATCATACTTGAAATTCATAAATTACTTAAGGGCTCCTTTGTTAAATCATACATCATGATCATAATAATATAATCTTAAAACTGATGGAGTGATATCATGCAGAAATCATGAGAACTTCAATAGAAGGAGTTTAACCCTAGAAGTTCATAATCATGCTTGATAGTAATTTCATGGAAGACTTGATAGAAATACAAAACCCTAATAATAGAATCATCAATTCGATCAAGATAGCTAAACCCATAGGAGAATCATGGAGGAATTCAACAATACCCTATAAAGCTCTAGAAACTCGAAATTAGGGTAATGGGAATTGAAGATCATGACTTCAATTAGAGAAGACACGTAGGGTAGAATCCCGTAATACCCTTAAGTGCCTAAGACTCGCATCAGAATTTCAAATGAGAACAAATGGTGAAAATCCGAGACATGACTAAAATGACTCATGGTAGCAAGCCGTGGGAAGAGGCCGAGCCGTGGGTACCACTCATAATCAAAATTCGCAGCAGGAGACTCACTATTAATGATTCCAAGGATGACCCATCGTGATGATGTAACGGTCATGGTTTGAGGTCATCGCTTGTATTCGAGGTACTAGAGTTGATACCATGCCTTGGTATGACTGTAAGGAACAACCAATCATGGTAAGCACCCGTGAGGAGCCGCAGTTGAAAGTTAGCATGAGTGCTAACGGTGATGGGTCCAACAACCCGTGGTTCGAGGTACGATTTGTTGGTCGACTCAGGCGGGTGTTTAACCGTATCAGGAGTCAGTGCGATGATGAGAGAAACAACGGGTCGTCAGGTAAAGTAATGACTCATCCTATCGAGTCATTTTTTGAAGATTTGAGAACTAAGAAAATTTTGGAAGCGAAGTAACGATGGCAACCAAGAAGGTCGTAGACTCTCATTCCCACGACTCGTGGTCACCGCCAGCTGCTCAATTTCTAGATTTTTCTATTAAGGGTATTTTCATAAATCCTAAGCTCTAAGGTCCTAAAACTACGTCATTTTTTAAGCTCGGCTTAGGATGGTTTCAAGGGTGTTTAACCTATTCTAACCCATTCCTCCCCATGTACGCAAACTATAGGATTTCTAAAGGAAGATCAAGTCTAGAACCCTCCAATTCATCTCCAATTTCTTTGGGCTTTTGCCAAGAGTATAAGATCGTATTACCCAGTAGGTAGGGCTGTGGATGAGAGTCCCTCTTCACTCTCATGCCCCAATTTCCCTTCTCCATGTTCATGAATTCAAGTACTAAAGTAAATTTGATTTATCTTATGGGTTTTTAACCCCAAATTTATGGAATTCTCTTGATTTGATTATGGGTCAATTTCCATGTTCTAAAATGTCATTTTAAGATCTCTCTCGGTAGATTGTACATTTAAATTGATTATAATTTTTATGATTTCAAATCCAAGTCAACCTATGCTCAATTACAAATATTTTATGAAAGGTCAAGTTAAGATTCTATTATGATTTTGAATCTTACTAAGTCTAAATTATGATTTATGATTCATGTTATGATTTCTCTTCAAGCACTCTTCATGGATTTTTGAATATCAAGTATATCAATTTTCAAAAATCATGTACGTTTTATGATTTATGAATTTATGACTTTTGGCCAACTCATGGGCCCTTATTCATGGCTAATCATGTATTTCAAAGTATGATCAAGTATGTTATAATTTATTAGCTATGAACTTTATGAATGATTCCACGATTTCTATATGATCCCTCATGCATGTTTTTGGGAGCAGTTGTCTACACCGAGTGTAATTCGACATCTCAGGTAAATCCCGTTGTCTCATAATTATGTGCCACCGTAGGTATATATATATATATATATATAAATCCCTTTGTGATATCACATCATGCACGCCCTTTGCCCGGCAAGCCTAGATGCCTCTCGCCACTTGAGTTTAATAGTTGGGGCATCATGTTGCTCTATCACGATGGCGTTTCAAGACGAGCTCCCTCCCCTTGCTCCTCGTGGATTTATACATGGCTATGTTTGTGTTACTTGGCTCAAGTTATGTTTTATAAGGTTTCTTTTGTGATTATGATTATGATTAGATTATGAATGATTTGAAAACCTTGAGCCCTCATATTTATATTATGATATTTATCGTCACGTTCATGCCGTCCTTTCTTGCTATGAACTATACTATCCATTTTTACTTCTACCTTGCATACCGCATATTCCAAGTAATGATCGTATTACTCTATGCGTATCGTTTCATGATACATGTCCGAAGGATCAGCCTCAACCGCATCATTAGTCCTACTTTCCTCTTAGACCTATTTTAGCTAAAGGCTGTGATTTCATCCTTCGAAGACATTCAGCTTATCTATTGTTATGCTATTTCAAAGCATGTACTTTGTCGAGCTAGTCAGACGCCGTCCCATTAGCTCATCGCTATGTTAGAGGCTTTTCGTATAATATGTAGAAAAATCAGCTTGTCGCTGTTAATTCTATTTTAGATTGATACTTATGTAGAATTCCACTCTTAAGCATGCTTTTTTATTTTATCATTTTTCGTCGCTTGTATGCTCTTAGTCGTTATATGTATGTCATCGCCGACTTGAGCCTTTCTGGGGTTCCTTGTCCTATGTCTCTATTTGGGCCTATGTTCGTAGTCATGAAAACCCTCATTGATGAACCCCCACATACCTTGGTTCACCGGAGCTGACTTCATTCGAAACCCCAAGCACTTGAGAAGATGAGATGAAGAACCCTAGCTTATTCTTGTGAGCTCTCAGGATTTTGATCTTTTAATTAGAGTGCTAGGAGTACAATGGAAGTTTTATATGAATATTCCCCTTAAAGCTCTCTTTCCCAAGCTTAAACGACGTAGTTTAGAGTTATGAGCTTAGAAATTTATGAAATGCCCTTAATGATTCGATAGGAAATAGGACACCGCGCCACCATGAGTGACTCGGATGACTCGTTGGGGGACTTGACGAAATGCTTTTGACCTCCCGTCACCACCGGACCAGCCCCACTTTTTGACCTTAGCTTGAGACCTCCACCTAATGAATCGTCATCACACCCAACCGTAATACCCTAAAGTGCCTAAGACTAGATCCAAGAATTTAAAATGGAAGTTGGTAGCTTGGAAAATTATCATAGAACGGGTCATGCAATGGATCATTGGTTACATCAACGATCCATAGGAGGTGTTCGTGTAAGGTACAACAATGTCAAAGCTGGGAGAATGTGGGTCGCAAGGAACGACCCGTGGTTTGATGTCATAAGTCGCTTGCTTTGCGGGTCGTGGGTGAGACTGTCCTTGGGGCTCCTTAGAGGAAGCAATGGGCCATAGGATGATTCATCGTGAGTAACAACGCAGACGTGGTAAGTAACCGTGGAAGGAGTAGGAAAATCTCCGGGCCGAGGTCATGGATGGAAACCACGACTCGGCTGGAAGTAGGAACAGCCGTGGATGGGCTCGTGGGAAGTCCAAGTGCAGTTTGTCAGGGGAAATAATGGAAGGATGAGATCTTATTATTTGTTTGTTGTAACGACTCATCATGTTGAGTCATGGTGTTAGAATCTCAGAAGCTTAGAATCGAAGTGGATGTAATGGACTGGATACCATGAGTGTTGGTATCCCCGGTAATGCACCCGTAGGATCGCCGTGGTCACTGCCGCGTGCACTTTTCAGGAAATTCATTAAGGGTATTTTCACCATTCTAAGTCCTGGTTCTAACTTACGTCGTTTAAATATTGAAATGCAAAGGTATTATGAGGGAAAAATCTATCCTAGGCTCATTCACATCCACGTTATGCATATCAAGCGGGTTGAGAGGCTATCAAGTTAGATTTCTTCAAGCTTCCTTCAATCTTTCATCGAGCTTTGAAGGAGCGTAAAATCGCACTTTTCCCGTGCATGTAGGGTTAATGGGTGAATCTGCTCTCTCCATGCACAATCTCTCTAAATCATGGATTTTCCTATGTTGATTCTACGGGTTTTGACCCAATGCATGAAATTCCTAATTCTGGGACACGGATATGATCTAAATGAGTTTTTATTATTGAATTATAAATCACGGGCAAGTTTTTACGTTGTTTTCCATTAAAATCACGTTTTAAACTTTATAAATTTAAATGCCCATTTATGAGAAGTTTATGAAAGTTGAGATTTATGATGAACGTTCATGTATGACGAGATATTATTGATGAAAAACATGTTCTCAAGTTACTCATGTTTATAATCATGTTTTCAAGCGAATTAAGTATTTTTCAAGCATGTTAAAGTATTGGGAAATGCCCACATGTTCAAGTATGAGTTATGATTTATGATATGGATTTCATGATTGATCAATTTAAGTGATGTCAATTTATCTACGGGCCTCGATTCATGTCTAAACATGTATTTAAACTGGGATCAATGATGTGCTAATGTTATTTGGGCCATGAATCTCACTTAATGATGTTTTATGATTTACATTGTTTAATGTGCATGTTTTTGAGCAATGTCTAGAACCGAGTAGCTCCTACGTTCAAAGACTACGCCAAAGATCTCATAAATACGTGCCACCATAGGTTCATATTGATATATTACAATGTTAATGGATCCCCTCTTTCATGATATCACATATCGCACGCCCCTTTCCCCGCAAGCTCGAGACGACTCGCCCACTTAAGTGAGACAGCATCATGTAAGGCTCTACTATGATGGTGTGTCGATTATGACGAGTCCTCCCATTTTTCCCCTCGTGATTTATGTACGGTTATCTTCATATTATTTTTTCTCGTTATAATGGAGCTTTTCTCCTATTATTATGATTATGAATTATTTACGAATGTTTTAAAACCTTGGTCCTTATGTTACATTTTGGATATTTATGTTATGAGCATGTTGTCCCAATTTTATGAACTTTTATGTATTTTAAATGACCGTTTTACTTACCTTGCATACTCTGCATATTCCACGCATCGAACACATACTTTATGCCGTATCATTTCATGGCATGTGCTTCACCTTTAGACCCAAAGACCATTATTAGCTCATTTCCGTGAGTTAGCGTCCAATTCATTGGTGAGTCCTCATCTCTCAAGGACCAAATGATATTAGTTATCCTTATGTTCGCTTCCGTAATTTATTGAGTTAGCTCGGGGTGTTGTCTCATCAACCCATCGATATGTTAGAGGCTTTCGACTATGTGTAGTGTTCACCGTCATGTATAGAAGTGCATTTTGGTTCCTATGTTATGTCATGATTATGCCCTCTACGCTATTATGTTAAGTATTCCAGCTTTATTTGATCAATTAGACGTATGTTCAGCTTACGGGTCGACTTGGAGTCTCTCGAGACTCCTTGTCTCGTGTTGCGATCCGGCCTATGTTCGGTTTGCGGACACCACCGGGTCACTTAACGACTCTTCCCGACTCCCTCTCGACCCCAAGTTTCCCCTATAAGCCACACTCGGACGAGTCACCTAATGACTCGTTAGGTGATTGGACGACTCGCCACCAATTCGTTAAGACTTTGGGGCTTCAAGATTCCTTACGCCCGCACCCAACGACTTACTTAAAGAGTCGTTAAGTGAACTAACAAGTCACTTGATGACTCATTCTCGTTCTGGTGCGCTTGTTCTAATTTATCCATTTCAACCCTCGGGTTTGGAAATGATGCTTCAGACCGACAGCTAAGACGATGTATCCACATAATCTTACATGTAGACTGTGGCATAGATTTGTATTCGCATTCCCGCACTAGATCGAGATACAAACATTTTGCTTCTTACTCCTCCAAGCTATTAGAGTTTCTCAAACAAAGATACAATAACCTCAGTAGATCTTCTATCAATATTTTGGATCCAATGCAGTCATCATCTCGAAAATACTCAACATGAGTATGGTTGTGATTGTTATACAATATGTCAAGTCCAGGAGCTCCTTTCAAGTAACATAGAATCGTTCTAATGCCGCCCGATGTTTGATCATAGGTGTGACCATGACTTAATTAACAACACTTACTGCAAAAGTACATTCGGACGAGTCACGCAAGGTAATTTAATTTCCAACTTATCCTCCCGTGATCTCTCTAGATCATCAAAAGAATATCCATCATATTTCATCATATGTACATTTGGAACCATTGGAGTACTACAAGGTTTGGCTGCCAACTTTCCAGTTTTTGCAAGTAGGTCAAGAATATATTTCCTCGACACAAAAATATATTCCTTCTTACTTCTATTTACTTACTCCCAAAAAGTATTTCAACTGGCCTAAGTCTTTCATATGAAATCTAGTATGCAGGAAAGACTTAAGGAAGAGAGATCCCCACATAATCACCTCCCGTGATGACAATGTCATCAACATACACAATAGAAGAATACTGCCACCGCCGATAGCCGATAAAAGACTGAGAGGATCACATTTGCTCATTTTCACCCAAATTCCAGAATTACCTCACTAAACCTACCAAACCAAGCGGGACTTTAATGAACAGAGCGACCGGCTCGTGACAAGTCTCGTCTAACACATATGACAAAAGACAACAAATTCAAACTATGGCCTCATTCATTATTGGCGATTGGAAAGTAAGCACATACAACACATAAAGTTCTCAATTAACACTTATGTTCACATATTCAATGACTGGTACAAATATGAGAAGGCTCTATGACAAAAGAGTTCAACAAGTTCAATAGACAACATTTTAGCACTGTTAGAAATTGGAAACTTTGATAACATACCGTTTAGCTTTAAGAGAGAGATCACGACCTCCCTTAGCCTCACATACCTCATTACATAATAGATAAAGGACCACCGTGATAAGGAATTTCTTGTTTTTAAGCTCATTTACCCTTAATAGATTGCGACATGGATTCTTAGCTTAAATTCGCTTACACGTCATCGTCTTAACTCTTTTCTCAATTTCACTTGAAAACCAGACCTTTAGATATACTTAACATCACATATACACATAATACAGAAAGGACTAGCCCATGGTTCCTCCAATAAGCGGGACTTCGACTAACTTACAACTACAACAACAATTGTAAATAAATGTATTTCACTTTACATTTATTCACTGTAAACTTCCTTAGCGCTCCAAGATTAATGACCTGCACTTTTGAACCTTTGTATAGAATCATACTTGCTTCAATATGAATGTGAAGACATACGACTATTGTTCCTTTTATCGATACATTTATGGGCTTGAAAATGAGTGGAAGGGCGCTTTACATACCTTGCTTCGATGAGTTTTTTTCTAGTTGATTCCTTCTTCGCCTATCAAATGTACAATCTCCTTCAATCACTAATCGCAGCACCATTGTAAACAAGGTTGCTTTTGGTTGCCTTGCAGCCAAAACTGCTCATGCTCAAGAGGCAGCCACAACAACAAACACAAGGCATCATTTCAATTACTTTGTTACTAACTTTTCTTCACAAAGTTTAAAGGAAATGGAAAGGGATTTTACTTCAGTTTTCCTTGTGATTAATTTCCCACATAATCACTTCGTGATGACAATGTCATCAACATACACAATAGAAGAATACCGCCACTGCTGATAGCCTATAAAAGATCGAAAGATCACATTTGCTCATTTTCAGTCCAAATTCTCGAAGTACCTCACTAAACCAACCAAACCAAGCACGGGACTTTGTTGTAATCCATACAAGGACTTTCTAAAATGACATACTTTTCTATACTCCCTTGTGTAAAAAGTAGGTGGTTGCTCCACACTACTCTGAATATCACCATGAAGGAACACATTCTTGATATCCAACTGATATAAAGGCTAATTCTCAAAAGAGCGTGCCTAGAGAAATGAACAAGATAGAAGTTTGGAAACTGAGACAGCTTTCTGAATAATGTATCCCATAAGTCTCGAGCATACCCTTACCACAAGTCTCGCCTGTCTGCAAATGTAACTATCTGGTTAACCTTAACCGTGAACACCCGCTTACATCCTACCGATTTCTTTTCCTTTGGTTACATCCACCAAATCCCAGCTGTGATTTCTCCAAAGCATGTATTTCGCATTGCTTCACCATCCAGATGATTCAAAGACTCTTTTCATAGTTTTCGGGTACAAAATAGAGTCTAGAGAAAACAATCAAAGAGCTAGACGTAGAGGATAAGCTGGCCATAGGAAACAACAAAATTAGCAAATGGCATATGTGGATTTGCAAGTCAGATACCTTTTGCAAAGAGCAATAGGGAGGTTAAGATTTTCTAGAGGATTAAAGCAGAAGGATAAGGATGACAAAGGAATCGTGCAGTAGGCGTGTATCATCGTACTCTTATTTCCTCGAATAAACTTCAACAATTGGTGGTCTTGTCGAGCAGTCAAGGAACAAAGTGGGTTGATTGGTGCTCAATAGAGAAACTATGAGATGGAAATCTAACATCATTTGCTGTTCTCGTTGCACTACGAAAACTTACGACTAACCACTCATCTTCCTCCCCGACATATAGAATACGAGGTGCATTAAAGAATGATTTAACTTCCGAAAATACCACATCATTTGGACACCGTGATATTTTCCAAGTTCAATAGAATAACACCTATATCCTTTCAAGACGAATAACCCAAGAAAACACATTTCAATGCCTTCGGTCTAACTTGCAATAAATATCGAACATCTCAAACATAACATGTACTTTCAAACACCTTGGTCTCCACTAGAAATAGTTCCTTTTTTGGAAACAAATGTCCATAAGGCATATTACCAACAAGCTTAGTCGATCGCATGCGATTAGTCGTAAAACAAGCCGTAGAGATTGAATCAGCCCAAAACTATTTAGGAACCTTCATTTGAAATAAAAGTGTTTGTGCTGGGTCTCAAGTACATGCCTATTCTTCCTTTTTAACTCCATTTGAGAGGGTGTATCAACACATGAACACCGATGGAGAATATCGTGCTGTCTCTGCTGTAGGATTGAAACAATTTCGACATGTGTTCTTTGGCGTTATCACTTCTTAGAATACGCACTGAAGCATTGGATTGAGTTTTGACTTCCGCACAAAAGGCATAAAGTGAGTAAACACTTCAAAGAGACTGTTCATGAAATAAATCCTACTACCGAGAGAAATCATCCACAAAAAAAAAAGTGACAAAATATTTATGGAAAGTTTTAGAAACAACAGGACATGTTCCCAAACATCAGAATGAATTATCTTAAAGGTTGCATCAATTCGCTTAGCAATTCGTAGACCTAATGTGCTACGATGGTGTTTTGCATGACTCACAAAGCCTAATGAAGAAACGTCTTGAAATTACCTACGAGCTTCAACATAGGTAGAGAGAAGGTGTCCAACTAATAAATGTGCTTCAAATGGAGACATGACACTTGGAGTAGGAAACAAAATTGAGGCTCGTATTCATCAAGGATATAGAGACCATCAAATACATGCCCTTACCAATAAACTGATGCATCGTAAGTTCATGAAACAAACAGTGATTGGGAAAGAACGAGATATAGTAATTAAGATCTCTAGTAAATTTACTCACAGAAATCAAATTAAAGGCCAACTTGAGTAGATTTAACACAGATGAAGGTTGGTTTAACAGTCCTAGATCCCATAATATTACAGGTTGACCCATCAGCTACTATTACATGAGAGGGTGCTTTTGTGTGGTCGAAAAGGTAGAAAATATATTGGGATTACCAGTCATGTGATCTGTGGCACCTAATCAATCACCCAGTTATCGAAGAGAGTGTAAGACATGTTTTTTCGATTCAACAAAGGTAGTAACTGATGAATCCCTTATGATTTTATTTAGAGAATTCTGCAAACTTATCTGAAACCAGGAAGTGTTTTACCCGTCCGGTTTGTAGCCATATTTCCTTATTGTTTACTCAAATATCCAAAGTATCAATATCAGTTACAGAACTATTAACTCTAAAGAGTAGCCAAGCTTCATAAGGTACCCAATAGTATAGATCTCAAGAAACTAACAGACAAATCACCCAACAAAATTATTGGGTAGCCGACAATCAAAATCAAATTCCAAGAAAAGTAGCAATGAGAAATAATGAAGGAACCAGCTCTAAGGAATTAGCAGCCACAAAACAACAACAATTTGATCTGAGTAAAAGCCTTCTGTCTCAAAAGCACCAAACAATACCTGATTAAATATCGCAGAAGCTATCGAGAAGAAAAGAACCTGGAAGTGACGAACAAGTTCACCAAACAGTATTTCAACACCTGACAGAACTTAGATACCCAAAACTGATGAGGCGGCATACTCAGAGAAATAATCTCTTGAATGATTTTGCCGAGCATGCGTCGGCGCGATAGGCACCTATTATGATTGCCCGCCAGCCACTCAGCCGCCGAAAAGACTGGCTCATCAGAAAGGATGTTCCACCTCCTGCTATGGTGGAGGTGACACTAAATGACCACTTTAAAATGATTAACTAATAGAATCCGAGCCTATAGGCTCTGATACCATATAATTTAATGGAAGAAGTTGTGTTATTCCAATAAGTAAACAAGGTATAAATTGGTGCTAACTTAGGAAAGAGCCAAAAATGATTCCTATTAATCTGCTACCTAATTATGATTATGTAAATTGCTAAATGGAGTCTTTATATATATTCTATAACAGTTCTTCACTTTTTCATACAAATCCACATATGTCTCATCCCTTAATGGGATTCCTGGGATTTTTTCTTCATCCCACATCGGCTGAGAACTTGTTTCTATGAGATTTGGGGTCCTATAAAACCCCTTTCTTTTTCTCTGAGATCAGAGCAAATAATATAGCTTGTTCCAACAAAATAAATTTTCTCCAAGATTAGCCTAAAGTTTCTTTTTCTCTTCTCTTCGTACGGGTTTTGTTGGTGAAGAGATATTGGAGTCAAATCTTTCTCGCACCTGACACCTCAAGCCCTCCCTACTCTTCAAAAAGGCAACATTTTTTCCCTCTCTGTTTTTATGTCTATTGTGTTTATCTCTATTTTTGTTCTGATAGCTATGATTTAATTTAAGTTTAAAGATTAATTTTTAGTATTTATGGTTAGTTAGTTATGCAGTAGTATAGTTTTCGTTTTGCACGCTATTTTATATGTCCATATATATATATTTTTAGCTTTGATGCTTAGTTATGCTATCATGTAATTTTATTATCTAGCTGTGTGAAAATTTCTTGTGCTAGGTCTCCTCCAAAACGCATGGAATGGCAATTTGCTATCTCCTAAAGCCCTATATGTTGCCTGAGGTTTTTTTCTACTTGAGCTGATCCAAGTATGAGTAAGTTGATGTTTGTTTTATATTTTCAAATACCGATTAGATTTGAATCTATTCTGCTTATTTCTTTTGCTAGAAAAGAGTGTTTAGGTATTAGCTGTAAGGATTTGATCAATCGATCCTTATGTGTATGTTGTTATAGAGGAAATGCTGCTCCAGGGAAGTGTGAATGGATTTAGATCTGGTTTGAGCTCTAAGTTGAAACTTTGAGTATTAACTCAATTTCCGCTGGCTTCTCCTAGGTCTAGGATCTTCTCAAGAACTCTTTAGAGTCTTGTTTCCTTGAAGTGTATATTGAGTATTTACTTGTACTTTGAATAACTAGTATCCTCTAGATGGCATTTATTCATGTGTTAATCTGTTTGATTTCTGGAATTAGCTTAAGTTTTGTTTTTATGCCGCTTATTTTCAAACCACGCCAAGGAGTTAGCCATGATTCCGCTTCATTTATTCATGTGTTGTCTCGTTTTATTTCGCCTCTAAAGTAATGAATGCATTATGGTTTTCTATATTATCGCCTCTATCCAGAATGATCAAAATAGGCTTCCATACCCTCTCTCCCATCATATGACCAAGTTTTATATATTTCCAATTCATGCTTGCAGTGCATTTTCTTAAAAGAAACAGTTTCTGCGTTTTTGATTCTTTATTCTGTACATAGCTCCTTTCTCGGGTTATATGTTGTCTCTCCTTTGCGCATGGAAGATTGTCTTAATTGGTTCAATAGAACATGGAATATCTGAGCTTGAATTTGATGAAGAGTATTTCTGCATTTCCTGTGTCATTACCATGACTGTTTTGTTTTTTGCTGTGTTTTTCCCTTTCCTATCATAATTGGTTTTCTTTCTCTCCAGCATGTGTTGTATCCGGCTTCAACCCAACATAATGCATTTATTTGAGTCCAACAAGAAAGGGAAGCTAGTATTTGGACCTTATCACAATATCATACAACATCAAATTAGAGCAAAAAATGGCCAACAACCCATTTAACTTGTAGATTAACAATTGCAGAAAATTTATTTTGGTCTAAGGCTTGAACCCTGCCTATCAACAGATTGCAGGGATGGTGCTCCAGGATGCACTAAATTTGGGCCAAAAACCCAATTTCTATATATTGTTTTCTCTTTTTATACGATATTTATCAGAATTTCCAATTCTTAACCACTCGTTTCAAATTCAGATGAACCCTCAGAAGAATTATTTATATGAGTTCTTTTCATATTGTAAGAGAATTGCTTCAATGGTTGATTCAAATATTTTGCATCAAAAATGATTTATACTTAGGCAAACTCAAACTTATAGGATGACTTCGGGAATTGTCAATATCCCTTCATAGTCATTAAAAGCTTCAAGGTTTAGACTTTATGGAGAATGACTTGAGGATCTTTTATATTCTTTTCATTGTCATTAATTAAAGATTTATCTTTAATCCACGTTGAGAAGTTGACTAACCTCGATTTAGTTCGAAATCTTAATTCAGATAATATCTCAAGTGTTACACTATTTAGAAATTGGTCATTCTAAAGAGCCATTTAATTTGAAAAGATTCTTCCGCTTCTCATCCAAAAAAAAAAAGAGGCTTTCAAACACTTAAGTTTTTAAAGTGTTAGCCAATTATTTTTAAATCAATGACCCATAGGGTTTGTGGAATTTCTTAAGTGTCTTATTCCTTCTTAAGAAATTGATTTAAACTTACCCAACTCTTTTTTAATTTAAAAGGTTCTTTTCCCAAAATTCTTTTTTAAAAGGTTTTAATTTTTCTAAAATTAAGTGGTGACTGTTTTCAACAAAAATAGCGCCAAAATTATGAAAAGATTTTCTTTGAAAGTTAGATTCAAAATAGGCATGTAACAATATTCTCTATGTCATGACATATTTGACTCCAGCATTGAGAGTTGCTCAAAGAAATTTTCGAAACTCTTTATTAAGTGACTTTTCATATTAGTGAAGAGGTTTCAAACGCCAACCAATCATTTATCAAACAGAAACTATCATTTCTTCGCACCAGATGAGCTTCAAACGATGCTGATAATACATCTTCAACGGAATCTTAATGTTAAGCATAGTTCAATCCCTATTGATATTACATATGAAAAGTTCTTCGAAGTGCGACGGGTAGTATCCATATTACATTCAGGGAAAAAGTTGTTCTAGGAACTTGGACATAGTGATTCTCCATCGGGCTGAGGATGACTGTTGAATTTCTATTTGAAAGTATTATTTCTTACTAATATTAAAGGAGAGAGAACGACGTATGTGGCCAACTGAAGAGCGTGAAACATCATTCTGCTGGTGCTTCTCACTTTACTAAGATAGTTGTATTCTTTCTTTTTCTAATTTGCTGTTTTATATTATTTGGCTCGAACAAAATTGGGGCTCAGGAAATTGATTTGAAAGGATTAGATGACCAAATATTTATTCCGAATATTTTTGCTACCATGTATTGGCTGAGCTGTAGCCTATAAGTATTTGTTGCTAAGAATAAATACTTTCTTTAGTGAAATTTCTAATGTTTTGTCGAAAATTTAAAGAGTATCATGCTAATTATAAATATATGTATCACAAGATAATTGATGATACTTAAAAGTTCACTTGCACGGTTTTCTTTTTCTCGTTATTTATATATGATTGACTTAAAAGCTTAATTGTTATATTTTTTTTTTATTTAGGTCACACCCTAGCAGGTTGTGCACTCCTTTTCCGAATAGTAGCTTTTCATATTTTCAATGGACCCAAATTCACATTATGCCAAAGTAAATGAAGCGATTGCAGCATCATTTAATTGAAAATTATGACAAATTAATTTTTACACAGATAGCACTGCCCTTCACGTGTCGCAGCAGTTCCACCATCTACCTACTGCCTCTCTATTTGTAATGTAATTGTGGATAGATCATGAAGGGTTATTTAACAGGTTTCAGAGACATGAAACATAAATAGAAAAGAAAAAAAGAAAGCTTTTCATAGATTTTTTTTCACTTTGCAGGTTGCTAAGACTAGAATCTTCTATCCTTACATATTTTTCATGCAAGGATACTTTATGGCATTCATTGAGTTGTTCCTAAGTGCGTTCAATATTTCATGAAAATGAAGATGAATTGGGAGAAGATGACGCTGATGGCAGGATTTACCGGCTTATAGAGCGTTCTTTTCACGTATAATACAGTTAGCATTTGATATTAAAATACTCTTACCGTTGATACAACATCTGCTCTTTCATGAATGGATAATATCTACATAGTTTTTATTTTGTGCTGCAGGCTTGAACTCCGCGAGTATGTTTGTGCTGGATTTAGCAAGAGCTCCTTATTTAAACATTAATCTGCATAATTCTTGAGAGTGATTGAGCACTGCTGCATATGCTTGGTTTGGGGCACCTAATTTCATAATTATACCCTCCCACCCTCACTTCCCACCCTTCAGCTTATTTGCTCGATTCCTGCCCTTTTTTCTTGGTTCGTGTTCTTAGGATGAGTATTTCGACGTGGTGGAAGAAATTCCAAATAGTTGTGTTCATTATCATGTTGGTTTCCTTGACCAAGCGAAACACTTGCCCAAGAGGAGGAGTGCAGCTGCGAAAGCTTTTCTACCTTGAAATCTGTTCATTTCAGCTCAAGTGGGCTACAACTAATCATCTTGGTTCTGGCCCGTGAACTATCGTTTGTTTCCCGAGAAACATGTTGTAGCTTGATAGAGTTAGCCAAGAGAGTTGAGCAAAATTTGATAAATAAGGAACCGCTCAGTTTGAGAAAACAATGATACTTTGCTTTTGTGGTTCATTAGTTTGATGCATTTTCTTGCTTTTTGACGATAAAGATTTATTTGCACTCGAAGCTAAACATAATTTTGAGCTCCGACGCATTATATTTTAGCTTCGAGGTCTGGATTTATCGTCGAAAAGCAAGAAATGTATCAAACTAATGAAATAGAAAAAATATCATTGTTTTCCTTAACCGAGATTGATTCCTTATTTATCAAATTCGCTCAACTATCTTGAACTAGCTCTATCAAACAACAAGATGCCGAACGATGCACCAACATCAGTTCACCTGTGCCCAAACTAAGTTGGGATTAGTCGCGAGCCCACTGAACAAGGAATGAAAAGATATCAAGGTAGAAAGTTTAGCAGCCAACACTCTCTCTTGAAAATGGCCAAGTGATTTCACGCTTGGACCACTCTCCGATGCAACCAACATGGTATAAATGGCCACAATTAATTGCAATTTCTTCCCCATTCGAATACTCATCTTAAGACACAAACCAAAAAAGGGCAGAATCGAACTTAAGTAAGTTTGTGGGGCAATAAAGGGTATAATTTTGAAATTAGATGCTCCATACCAAACATATGCAGCAACACTCATTGCTCTCAAGAATTGTTGAATTGGATGCCTTGTACTTATGCAGATTAATGTTTAAATAAGGAGCTCTTGCTATAAGTCCAAAGACGAATATACTCGCGAGTTCGGGTAATGCACCAAAAGATAAAACACTATGTGGACATTATCCATTCATGGAAGAACCAAGTATGTTATATCCAACACTAAAAAAAGGGTATGTTATATCAAATGCTAACTTATCTGTTACCGAAGCATTATCTGGATGAAAAGACATATCCGCAGCTAGCAAGATCCTGCCCATCAACTTCATTTTCTCCCAATTCACCGTCATTTTCATGAAATGTTGAACGCACTTAGGAGCATACTCATTAAACACCATACCGACTAAAATATTGCATGAAAAATATATATACGTATAGAAGATTCTAGTCTTGTACTTTGGGTTATACTAAAGTGAGAAAAAATCTAAGACAAGTTTTTCTTTTCCTATTTTTAACGAAAGCACAATCCCTACTGTTTTAAATAACCCTTCCAAGTTGCTCTTATCCTAGTACAAATAGAAGATGCATAATAGGTAGATAACTTAACTACTCTTACACAATGAAGAAATGTGGTTACTCATGCAAGCATAAAAAGTGTAGATGGTCTGTCCTTAATTTTCACTCATGATGCTCATTCTTTTTTGGGGAATAATGTGAAATTTAGGTTATTGAAAACATAAAGAAAGCTACTATTCAAGTAAAAAAGTAAGTGCATAACCTGCTAGAAACATTTTCATAAAAAAAATATAACAATTAAGCTTTTATAAATCAATCATATATAAAAATACTCCAAAAGGAAAAAGAAAAACATCACAAGTTAGCAAGACTTTTTGGGTGTATCATCATCAATTACTACTGTGATACATATATTTATAATTAACGTACTCAACAAGAAATTATTGGACAAACAATAAAAGTTCATTAAAGAAGCGATTTATTCTGGGCGACAAATATATAAACTACTAGTTACAAAATAAAGAAATAATTTAGATAAATATTTATCATTTCTAAACCTTCTAAAACAATCGTCATAAACTTGGAGCTCACTTTGGGTTCAGTGAATAGATGGCTAAATAACAGAACAACCAAACAGAAAAGAGAGCACAAACTCCATATATTAGGTAAAGTGAGGAAATACTTAACCGAATAATGGTTAAGTATTTGGGTTGACCACATCCCGTTGTTCTCTCTCCACTACCCATTAGCAAAATGATAGTAGGAGTATTTTCAAGTAGAAATTCAATAGGTGCGCCAACTAGAATGCAGAGTCACTATGTCCAAGTTCCTGGGCGGGTGGCTTGCACTCCCCGGATATAAGACTCGATACTACCATCCCTGCTGGAAGAATCCCATCTCTTGGCATATGAACAGGAGTTGAACTATTAGCAGCATCAAGAGTTCCATTGAAGGTCATGTTATCAACATTATATTTGTAGCCTATCCGAGGTGCAACGGAAAATGATAAGTTGTTTGATAGAATGATTGGTTGAGATTTTGAAAATCTCTTCACTAATAGAAGAAAGATAGATTTGTTGAGTTTGAAATTTTCTTTTGAACAATCAGCGTAAATCTTTCCTCGCCAAAAATACGCCAATGACATGAAGCATATTGTTATGCACCACCAATTTTGAACCTATGTCCAAAATTTTTTTTTCATAATTTGGTGATATTTTCATTTGAAATAGAGTCGCCACTTTAATTTTAGAAAAATTTGAAAACCTTAAAAGAAAAATATTGGAAAAGAAACTTTAAATTAAAACTATACGTAAGAGTAGCTCAAGTCAATTTCTTAAGAAGGGATTAGACACTTAAGAAATTCCACAAACTATGGATCGCAACATATTTAAAAATAATTAGCTAACCTTTAAAAAAGTAAGTTATTTGAAAGTCTCTGCTTTTTTTTTAATGGTTGTTTTTTATCTTTTATCAATTAGACACTCTTTTGAATACCCAATTTCTAAATAATTCTAACCTTGAGATATTATCCGAATTAACATTTCAAACTAAATCAAGGTTAATCCAACTTCTTAAACGTGGATTAAAGGTAAGTCTTTAATTAATGACTATGAAAGGATACAAAAGATCCTTAAGTCATTTCCATAAAGTCTAATGCTTTAAGATTTTAATGACTATGAAGGGATAGTGACAATACCCAAGTCATCCTTGGCACTGGCCCTTCAATCTGTTGTTGGGAGGGGTTCAAGCCGTTGGCCCAAAATAAATTTTCTGTTTTTGTTAATCCGCAAGTTAAATGGGCTGTTGGCCCATTTTTGTTCTTGTTATTGATGTTGTATGATATCAGACTCGTGGCCCATATTCATATCGATAAATAATCAATCGACAAAGAAACAAATCAAGCCTAATTCCGAAATCAAATAGATTAATAGTTCAAAGGAACAGACTAAAGGACTTGGTGAAAATCCTAGACCTAGGAGCCGCCAAAGGAAACTGCGTTAATACTCAAAGTTTCAACTTAGAGCTCAAACCAGATCTAAATCTATTCACTCTTCCCGAGCAGTATTTCCTCTATCACAACATGTATTATTAAGAACCGATTGATCAAATCCTTACAGCTAATACCTAAACACTGTTTTCCAGCAAATGATATAAGCAGAATAGATTCGAATTTAATCAGTATTTGAAATATAGAACAAGCATCAACATTAATGACAAAAAATTAGGCAACATTATTGGGTTTTTAGGAGATAACAAAATTACAATTCCCATGCGTTTTAAAGGAGACTTAGCACAAAATTCTTCACACAACTTGTAAGAAGACTACATGATAGCATAAAACACGAAGCTAAACTAAAATACACCACTAAAATGGAACAATAATATAT
Organism: Datura stramonium; assembly: GCA_018107945.1. Taxonomy (NCBI): domain Eukaryota; kingdom Viridiplantae; phylum Streptophyta; class Magnoliopsida; order Solanales; family Solanaceae; genus Datura; species Datura stramonium. Next base: position 98,706 of record JACEIK010004133.1, on the reverse strand, counting down.
ATATATATATGTATGTATGTATGTATATATTAGAAATAGCGATGCAAAACAAAGAAAACTATACTACTGCATAGCTAACCATAAATACTTAAATTAAAACACGCTACCAGAACAAAAATAAGAATAAACACATAGACATAAAAACAAAGAGGGAAAAAAAATGTTACCTTTCAAAGAGCAGGGAACTTGAGGTGCGAGAAGAAGATTTGACTCTAATAGCTCCTCACCAATCTCCAGGAAAATTTATTTTGCCTAACAAGCCAAAATTTTTGCTCAAATCTTAGATAAAAAGAAAGGGGTTTTATAGGACCCCAAATCTGAGAGAACCAAGTTCTCAGCCGATGTGGGATGAAGAAAAAAAATCCCAGATATCCTTAAGGGATAAGAAAGCTATGGATTTGTATGAAAAGCCAAGAACAAAAGGAAAAAGAATATCGAAATACCATTGGGATCTTGTTCATCGAAGTTTGGCCCAAAAGGACAAACCAAGATCCGCTTGGTATGCCTTCACAGAAGCAAGGATTCATTGGTCTGCTGTTGTTCTGAACAAGAAGAAGAAGAAGAAGAAGAGGGGCATAAGGTTCTCTGTTTGGGTGTTGCGGCTGTGAGATGATAAGAGGGGGCATCATTTGGTTGCTGTATATATAAGGGGAAATGAGAGAAAAGGGATGGGCCGTAGTTTGAGCAGATTTGGGGTGTGGAATTCGGCAAAAGAGACGGCTGAAAATGGTTGCAAAGAATGGCTACTTGAACTGTAAAAATGGCAAAAATATATGACAATCGTAGCCCAAATGTATTTAAACCATATGTCAAATTGACTCAAGTAATTAAAATTGATACATTTAAGAATCAAAGAAAACTATTTATCCTAATTAATCAATCAACCTTCTTAATTTAGCATAGTAAAATAATTATTTTAAAAAATGGACTAACTATACAATACACACACACACACACACACATGTAAATATAATATGTATTGGATTGTAAATATCACGCCCCCAAAACTGGGGAGAGAGCATTTGGCTCTTGACTCAGAGCGATCAAGAAACCGTCTATATAACGTCTATAACTATAGCATAAAAAGTGTTTGCTAGGCTAGCCGCTACTAGCTTCAGACGATAACAAAAGAATCGAAAAGTTCGAACAAAGCATAATAGTTCTAAGCCTGCACAACAAAAGGCCGACAAGGCCACACAAGCAAAACAGTTACACAACTAGTCCACACAAGCCTCTAGAGAGTAATAAGCTGAAACGCACAGACAAAGGCTCCGACCTATCCAAACCGTACACAAAGCCTAAGAAAATAGACAACACTGGGACATGGCTCCTGAAATAGAGGAGCATACCACTATCATGTTGAACTCTGGCTCCTACTGTATCTAATGGTTTAAACCTCTGGGGGTACCTAAAGCACGATTGCAGGAAAAAGGGGTCCCCAGACGAAGGGAAGTCAGTACAAATGAAATATACTGTTATTTAAGGCTGCAACTGAAAGTACAAATATATCCAAGATACTGAAGGTCGAGAAAATATAGGACCAGCCAAGAATCTAAACTAATATCGGCTAAATGTAACACATTACATGAATATGATCAAGTAGGCACATCTGCAAGTCACAACATCTTACAAATAAGCAACACAGTCCGTAATTAAATATTGATCCATCTAAATCAAGCAATTACTGCCCCGCCGACGGGTCTATCTCGGAGGCTTGACAACTGCCCACCAGACGTGTCAAGTCGGTGGTGGGATCATAACTCTCATATATCAAGGGATAAATGCCCACCAGATGTACCAGGTCAGTAGTGAGGTCATAAGTCTCATATCATCAAATATGCCAAAGGAAAACTGCCCACCGGACATAGCAGGTGGGTGGTGAGGCCATAAGTCTCATATCATCAAATATCTAAAGGGACAATTTCCCACCAGATGTACCAAGTTGGTGGTGAGGTCATAAGTCTTATATCATCAACAGTGCCAAAGGAAAACTTCCCATCAGACGAGCTTTTGTCGGTGGCAAAACCTGAGGCCACAACTACTTTAATAAACGGAGCCGACCGGGCTCGTATCAAGTCTGTCTAACACGTATGACAAAAGACAACAAATTCTGAAACTATGGCCTCATTCATTATTCACCATTGGAAAGTAAGCACATACAACACATAAAGTTCTCACTAACACTTAAGTTCACATATTCAATGACTGGTACAAATATGAGAAGGCTCGGATGACAAAAGAGTTCAACAAGTTCAATAGACAACATTTTAGCACTGTTAGAAATTGGAAACTTTGATAACATACCGTTTAGCTTTAAGAGAGAGAGATCATGGAATCTCCCCTTAGCCTCACATACCTCATTACATAATAGATAAAGGACCACCATGATAAGGAATTTCTTTGTTTAAGAAACTCATTTACCCTTAATAGATTGCGACATCGATTCTGGGGCTTAAATTCGCTACACGTCATCGTCTTAACTCTTTTCTCAATTTCACTTGACAACCAGACCTTAGATATACTAACATCACATACACATAATACAGGAAAGGACCAGCCCATGGTTCCCCACGATAAGGGACTTCAGACTCAACTTACAACTACAACAACAATTGTAAATAAACGTATTTCACTTTACATTTATTCACTGTAAACTTCCTTAGCGCTCCAAGATTAATGACCTGCACTTTTGAACCTTCGTATAGAATCATACTTGCTTCAATATGAATGTGAAGACATACGACTCAGTTGTTCCCTTTTATCGATACATTTATGGGCTTGAAAAATGAGGGAAGGGAGTTTCTTACATACCTTGCTTCGATGAGTTTTTTTCTAGTTGATTCCTTCTTCGCCTATCAAATGTACAATCTCCTTCAATCACTTGAGTTTATAACCAGTAAACAAGGCTGTTTTGAGCCAAATTTTCCAGCCAAAACTTCATGTCAATAGGCAGCCACAACAACAAACACAAGGCATCATTTCAACACTTTGTTACTAACTTTTCTTCACAAAGTTTAAAGGAAATGGAAAGGGGATTTACCAAGTTTTCCTTGTGATTAACTTCCCACATAATCACTTCCTGTGATGACAATGTCATCAACATACACAATAGAAGAATACTGCCACCTGTTGATAGCCGATAAAAGACTGAGGATCACATTTTGCTCATTTTCAGTCCAAATTCCTGAATTACCTCACTAAACCTAACAACCAAGCACGGGACTTTGTTGTAATCCATACAAGGACTACTAAATGACATACTTTTTCATACTCCCTTGAGTAAAAAAGTAGGTGGTTGCTCCATATACACTTCCTCTTGAATATCACCATGAAGGAACACATTCTTGATATCCAACTGATATAAAGGCTAATTCTCAGTAGCAGCTAGAGAAATGAACAAACGGATAGAAGTTTGGAAACTGGAGAGACAATTTCTGAATAATGAATTCCCATAAGTCTGGAGCATACCCTTTAGCCATAAATCTCGAAACAGAACTATCTGGTTAACCTTAACTGTGAACACCCGCTTACATCCTACTGATTTCTTTCCTTGGTTACATCCACCAAATCCCAGGTGTGATTTCTCTCCAAAGCATGTATTTCCTCAAGCACGCTCAGACCATGTAGGATTATTCAAAGACTCTTTCATGTTTTGGGTACAAAATAGAGTCTAGAGAAACAATCAAAGATCTAGACGTAGAGGATAAGCGGTCATAGGAAACAAAATTAGCAATGGCATATGTGGATTTGCAAGTCTGTATACCTTTGCAAAGAGCAATAGGCAGGTTAAGATTTCCTAGAGGATTCGGCGGAGAAGGATAAGGATGACAAAGGAACTGGTGCAGGGCGTGTATCAACAGACTCTTATCTCCTCGAATAAACTTGAACAATTGGCGGTCTTGTTAAGCAGGTGTTGAAGGAACAGTGGTTGATTGGTGCTCAATAGAGAAACTATGAGATGGAAATCTAACATCATTTGGTTGTTCTGTTGCACTACGAGGACTTGATAGACTAACCACTCATCTTCCTCCCCCTGACTTAGGGAATAGGAGGTATAAAAGAATGATGTAACTTCTGAAAATACCACATCATTTGACACCAAGCATTTTCCAAGTTCAGTAGAATAACACCTATATCCTTTCTAAAGATGAGAATAACCCAAGAAAACACATTTCAATGCCTTAAGGTCTAACTTGGTAATAAATAGTCGAACATCTCAAACATAACATGTACTTTCAAACACCTTTGGTTCCACCAGAAATAGTGCCTTTTTTGGAAACAAACACTATAAGGCATATTACCAACAAGCTTAGTCGATCGCATGCGATTAATCAGAAAAACAAGTCGTTGAGATTGAATCGTCCAAAATTATTTGGAACCTCATTTGAAATAAAAGTGTCTGAGCTGTCTCAAGTACATGCCTATTCTTCCTCTTTTTAACTCCATTTGAGAGGGTGTATCAACACATGAACACTGATGGAGAATATCGTGTTGTCTCATGTAGGATTGAAACAATTCTGACATGTGTTCTTTGGCGTTATCACTTCTTAGAATACGCACTGAAGCATTGGATTGAGTTTTGACTTCCGCACAGAAGGCATAAAAGTGAGTAAACACTTCAAAGCGACTGTTCATGAAATAAATCCCAGTCACTCGAGAGAAATCATCCACAAAAGTGACAAAATATTTATGGAAAGTTTTAGAAACAACAGGACATGTTCCCCAAACATCAGAATGAATTATCTTAAAGGTTGCATCAATTCGTTTAGTAATTCGTAGACCTAATGTGCTACGATGGTGTTTTGCATGACTCACAGTCTAATGAAGAAACGTCTTGAAATTACGGACAGAGCTTCTTCAACATAGGTAGAGAAGGGTGTCCCAATCGACAATGTGCTTCAAATGGAGACATGACACTTGAGTAGGAAACAAATTGAGGCTCGTATTCATCAAGGATATAGAGACCATCAAATACATGTCCTTTACCAATAAACTGATGCATCGTAAGTTCATGAAACAAACAGTGATTGGGAAAGAACGAGATATAGTAATTAAGATCTCTAGTAAATTTACTCACAGAAATCAAATTAAAGGCCAACTTGAGTAGATTTAACACAGATGAAGGTTGGTTTAACAGTCCTAGATCCCATAATATTACAGGTTGACCCATCAGCTACTATTACATGAGAGGGTGCTTTGTGTGGTCGAAAGGTAGAAAATATATTGGGATTACCAGTCATGTGATCTGTGGCACCTTAATCAATCACCCAGTTATCGAAGAGGAGAAAAGACATGTTTTTCTTGACTCAACAAAGGTAGTAACTGATGTGAATTCCTTAAGTGATTTTTGATACTTAGAGAATTCTGCAAACTTATCTGCTGAAACCAGAAGTGTTTTACCCGTCCGGTTTGTAGCCATATTTCCTTATTGTTTACTCAAATATCCAAAGTATCAATATCAGTTACAGAATCATTAACTTAAAGAGTAGCCAAGCTTCATAAGGTACCCAATAGTATAGATTCCAAGAAACTAACAGACAAATCACCCAACAAAATTATTGGGTAGCCGACAATCAAAATCAAATTCCAAGAAAAGTAGCAATGAGAAATAATGAAGGAACCAGCTCTATGAATTAGCAGCCACAAAACAACAACAATTTGATCTGAGTAAAAGCCTTCTGTCTCAAAAGCACCAAACAATACCTGATTAAATATCGCAGAAGCTATCGAGAAGAAAAGAACCTGGAAGTGACGAACAAGTTCACCAAACAGTATTTCAACACCTGACAGAACTTAGGATACACCAAAACTGATGAGGCGACACTAGAGAAATAATCCTTGAATGATTTTGCCGGAGCATGCGTCGGCGCGATAGGTACAATCGACGTGACGGTCGCTCGTTTCACTCCCGGCCGCCGGAAAAGACTGCTTCCGATCAGAAAAGGATGTTCCACCTCCTGCTATGGTGGAGGTGACACTAAATGACCACTTTAAAATGATTAATCCAAAAAAGAATCCGAGCCTATAGGCTCTGATACCATATAATTTAATGGAAGAAGTTGTGTTATTCCAATAAGTAAACAAGGTATAAATTGGTGCTAACTTAGGAAAGAAAATAAAAAATGATTCCTATTAATCTGCTACCTAATTATGATTATGTAAATTGCTAAATGGAGTCTTTATATATATTCTATAACAGTTCTTCACTTTTTCATACAAATCCACATATGTCTCATCCCTTAATGGGATTCCTGGGATTTTTTCTTCATCCCACATCGGCTGAGAACTTGTTTCTATGAGATTTGGGGTCCTATAAAACCCCTTTCTTTTTCTCTGAGATCAGAGCAAATAATATAGCTTGTTCCAACAAAATAAATTTTCTCCAAGATTAGCCTAAAGTTTCTTTTTCTCTTCTCTTCGTACGGGTTTTGTTGGTGAAGAGATATTGGAGTCAAATCTTCTTCTCGCACCTGACACCTCAAGCTCCCTACTCTTCAAAAGGTAACATTTTTTCCCTCTCTGTTTTTATGTCTATTGTGTTTATTCTTATTTTTGTTCTGATAGCGTGATTTGATTTAAGTTTAAAGATTAATTTTAGTATTTATGGTTAGTTAGTTATGCAGTAGTATAGTTTTCTTTGTTTTGCATCGCTATTTCTGATATGTCCATATATATATTTTTAGCTTTGATGCTTAGTTATGCTATCATGTAATTTTATTATCTAGCTGTGTGAAAATTTTTGTGCTAGGTCTCCTCCAAAACGCATGGGAATGGCAATTCTGTTATCTCCTAAAAGCCCGATAATGTTGCCTGAGGTTTTTTTCATTTGAGCTGATCCAAGTATGAGTAATGTTGATGCTTGTTCTATATTTCAAATACCGATTAGATTTGAATCTATTCTGCTTATTTCTTTTGCTAGAAAAGAGTGTTTAGGTATTAGCTGTAAGGATTTGATCAATCGATCCTTATGTGTATGTTGTTATAGAGGAAATGCTGCTCCAGGGAAGTGTGAATGGATTTAGATCTGGTTTGAGCTCTAAGTTGAAACTTTGAGTATTAACTCAATTTCCGCTGGCTTCTCCTAGGTCTAGGATCTTCAGCAAGTCCTTTAGAGTCTTGTTTCCCCCTTTGAAGTGTGTATATTGAGTATTTACTTTGTAATTTTGAATAACTAGGCATCCTCTAGATGGCATTTATTCATGTGTTAATCT
>JACEIK010004133.1:1449-14113 GCA_018107945.1 Datura stramonium | reverse complement strand
TCTCGACAATAACAAAAGTAACTGAAAAGCTGAACTGGCTATAATAAGCTAAATTGTACAACATAAGGCCAACAAGACCAAACCAGAATAGCTACACAACTAGTCCACAAAAGCCTCTAGAGAGTAATAAGCTGAAATGCATGAGATAGGGCCCGGCCTACCCAAATTGTACACAAAGACCCAAAAAAAATAGACAACACTAAGACATGGCTCTTGAAAGAGAGGAGCATACCACTATCATGCTGAACTCTGGCTCCTAGTGCATTTGACGGTCTAAGCCTTTGTAGGTACCTACAGCACGATTACAGGAAAAATGGGCCCCATGGTGAAGGAACGTCAGTACGAATGAAATGTACTATTATGTAATGCTACAGCTGAAAAATACAAATATATCCAAGATACTGAAGGTCAGAGAAAAGATAGAAGCCAGCCAATAATCTGAAAAACTGATATCGGAGCTAAATGTAACATATTGCATGAATATGATCAAGTAGGCACATGTGCAAGTCACAACATCTTATAAATAAGCAACATAGTCCATACTTAAATACTAATCCAGCTAAATCAAGCAATTACTGCCCTGCCGAGGGGTCTGTCTCGGAAGCCTCATAACCAAGATACAACTGCCCACCAAACATGTCAGGTCAATGGTGAGATCATAAATCTTATATATTAAATGACAACTGCCCACCAAACGTACCAGAATACATGTTTAGTGAAAAAGTTTAGGTTCTCCCGATAGTTATGCATCAACTAGTTTTGTTATTACGGGGAAATATGGGATCAATTTTCTATTACCAAACGGCTTAAGCTTACATAAGCTCTTATCTGGTATTTCTAGCATTTTACTCATGACTAATAGCGTCCCTTGGTCTTGCATAGCCATGTAGCTAAGTTAAGGTACTCTTTTCTTCTCTTCCTTTCTTCCACCTCTAGGTATTTTTACGAATGTTTAACCGAAATAAATCATAATTTAAATCAATTCATCAAAATAATACATTTTTCAAAAATTTTATGAAACTAGAAGAAACGTACTTGGCAGTAACATATTAGGTAAAAAAAAATATTTAACTGATGTTAACGTTGTTTAACATAATTACGTAACTGGGAGTAACATTTTATGCCTAAGACGTAATTGACAGTAACGTTTTATTAATTCGTTACCGAGGATAACGGCACTTTACTTCATAATTTGTACGAACATTAAAGTTGTTACTGTGAGTCGCATTTTAAGGCTAATACGTTACTGAGAGTAACGACTATATCAAATCCAGTTATAAGCTATTAAACAAATTAGGAATCGAATCCTGCAAATTAGCTGGTGCAATCTCATGGCTAAAAATCACTATTTTTCCATTGAAATTTCTCAGCAAAAAATATAAAGTGTCTATTCCCACCGCTATCAATGAGAGAAGAAAAAATAATAGTGTTTTCACATGGAAAAATTTATGAAGCTTCCCACTACTTTAGTAAGAATATGTTTCCCACCATGTGTTTTCCCAGTAAATTGATTCGGTGGGAAATGAGTGAAAAAATTATATTTTATATCACAAATTTTTCATTGATTTACGGTGTGTAAAATCTCCCAATATGTAGTTTGTAACATCTTTCTTGAGCAACTTCACATTCATGTCACTTGAACATTATCATAGGTGAGTTCATACTGAAGTTCTATGAATCCCTCTGCCTTTAGCCGTTTAAGAATTTCGTGTAAAAATAGCTTCTACTACATTCATGCAAGCAGAAAACTTCCATAATCCAAAAGATATGATGAACTGAAAACTAAATTGTGTTGGTCTACTAAGAAAATCAACATAGAACCAATTATCACAAGACGCTATAGTGGCATATCTACTTGATGTTTCAAGGGCTAAATTGATTCTTGACGTTTCATGGATTAGGATTGCTACTTTGTCATGGTTCCACCCCTCTCCTTCTCTATTCATCCAGGTCATTTCGGGGCAAGCGGATCATTTATGACGAAGAGGATGAGCTTCAAGAGAATGATTCGGAATTCTTGCAGAATGGAACTATGTAGTATCATACACGAAATAAATCTCTCAAAGAACAAAGCCTTTTTCGAATAAGCCAATTCATTTTGGGACCTGCAGATCCTCTCTTTTTCCATCCCTCTCCGTAAACATTACTGGAAAAAAAAAAAAAACCTAGACTAAGATCATATTAACCTCCAACCATTTTTTCTAATTTTATTTGATACTCCCTCCGTTTCAAAATAAGTGGTGTTTTTAGCTTGGCACACTCCTTAGAAAACTACTCATTTCTAGACAGAAAAATATATTTTTACCCACTTACTCCTAATAAATATCCTTAAAAAATATAACTCTTTAACATTTTCTTGATTATGTAAAACTCTCTCCACTTAAATAATGGAAAAATTGAAAGAACGCTATTAATGTCTTCTTGATTATATAAAACAACACTTATTTTGAAACAAAATCAAAAAGTTAAAACACCACTTATTTTCACTACTAGAAATAGAGATTTTTTCCACTAATGGGAAATTAGTGTTATAAGACATGATTTTCTCACCGAACTTGTTCACTGGGAAAATGCATGGTGGAAAATAGTTTTCCACTGAAATAATGAAAAATTCCATGATTTTTCTATGTGAAAACACTATTATTTTTTTCTTTTTCCACCGATAATCGGTGGAAATAGTGACTTAACATTTTTAAGTGGGAAATCAGTGAGAAAATAATAATTTTTTAGTAGTGTTTAAAACGGGGGAGTATATATTAAAGACTCAATCTTTCCAACTATCAAAACCTTACTAAATACTAGTAATACAAAAAAAGAAGCTAGTTTACTTGCACCTAAGAAAGAAAGAAAATTATGTGACATTGGAGAAATTGGGGGTTGGAGAGGGGGAGGGGGTTGCTACAACCAGAGAAACTCCCAATTGTTGAGCTAAATAAGGTACTTGTCATTCATGGGAAGTTTAAAAAAAAAAAAGTATCTGTAGTAAAACTGGTATTCATGCATGCTTCCAAGAATTATAACAATTCTTCCTTATGTAGGCAACTCAACTAATGAAGCTGTCAGCTCTCCATAAGTATGTATACATCTCTCTCCATATCGTAGAGACAGAGAGGTTGTTTTACTTGTCATTCACGGAAAGTAAAAAATTTATCTACAGTAGAACTGGTATTCATGCATACTTCCAAGAATGACTGGGTTCATAGCAATTGTTCCTTATGAAGGCAACTTAACTAATAAAGTTATCAGCTTTACATACTTATGTATAAATATATATGCTCCTTATTTGACTATTTCAAGCAATTAAAAAAGAAAAAGCCCTCGGCTTGTGAAGGTAGAGAGGTTATTTCTGATAGACCTTCAGCTCAAGTAAAGGTAAGTCACTGCACATAACCTGGTAAACTAGACAATATTGATCAGTAATAATATCAAGAACAAAATGAACCAGCACCAGCAAAGTGGTATTCAAAAATATCGATTAAGAACCAAATTTGTTCGATATCAGCCACTCAAACCAACATGAGTACTAATTTATGTTTAGCTTCGAAGTCTGGCTAAATCTAATTATCATCGAAAAAGCAAGAAAACATAGAAGTTGCTAAAGCAGAAAAACTAAAAAACACATTGTTTTGCTCAAACGGAGATATGGATCCTTATTTTCAGGTTCAACTCAACTCTCTTGAGCTTAAGTAACCTAATGTAAAAAGATGCCACTCCACTAGTTAGTTCACCCAGCCCAAAATTTAATTGATTGGTGCAGCCGCATGAGCATGGAATGCATCGATTCTTAGGTTAAGGCAGCCAACGCAATCCTCTTGCAAATGGGGCAAGAGTTCTTGAGCTTGATCCACTCTTTAATACAATCAATATGGTATACATGGCCACAATCAATTTTTGCGAGATCTTCCCCGTCGCAATAGTCAACCTAAGACAAACACATGACCCAAAAAAGAGAAGATCAGAACCAAACTTAAATAAGCTTACAGACTCGGGGGGGTAGGTGCCACTTACCAAGCATAAGCAGCAGTGCTCCTTGCTCTCAAGACATGTTGACTTGGGCGACTCGTACTTATGCAGGTTAATGCTTAAATAGAAAGCTTTTACCCTCGATCCAACATTCATATGCTCGTGGAGTTTCAATAAGATCTAAAAGATAAAACGCCATGTGACAGGATATCATCCATACAATAGAAAGATTCAAGTATTGTGCTTCCAAAACATTACCTCAGAAGACACATTCTCCGTAGTAGGATCATGCTCGTCATCTTCATCTTCTCCGAAGTCACCTTCTCTTTCCTGAAATGTTGAACTCACTTAGGAGAAAACTCATTGAACACCATATCAACAACAAAAATTACATGACAAATATATAAGAGCAGAACCTGATGCTAGTAATAAGTGGAGATGCTAACCAGCATTTACTAAAAAACAAATTGCTAAAACTGATGAATTTATCAATTACTATGGTACTAAACATGTGCACAGCTCAATTGAGAAGTCACATCATTCTAATTCATATTCATATAGACATAAATTCAAAAACCCTTGCTTTGAGAAAAAAGAACTGGCCTTGTCTATCCAGTTCCTGTGCAAGATCAGGGTAGAATGCTAACTTCATCTATGATTTATTTATTTTCAATTAAGTGATGCTCGGTCTTCTTCTTTGGCATAATGTGAAATTTAGGTTTGGAACATAGAGGAAACTACTTCTCAGATAAAAAGGAAGTGCACAACCTGGTGGGGACATGCCAAGAAAAGTATAACAATTAAGCTTTTATAAATTAATCATGCACAAATAGCACATAAGGTAAAACTAGAAAAAACTTACAAGTTCGCAAGCCTTTATGAACAAATCAACTAATACATATGTTTATAATTAGTGCAACTCAACAAGGATTTTTTTTTATGAAGTAAGGTGTTGCATTAAAGGCATCAAGAAGATGAAAATAAGTACAAGATAATCTTAGTTAACTCCTAGTATAAAAACTTTCTAGTCCAGAACAGAGAGTTAACCAAGATCAAGAAGGATGGCTGCTAAGCCATAGTAAGGGAGCTAATAAAAACTAAGGGGATAACATCATTTACAGGAAAAAGTTTGTTCCAACTGAAAAGACTAGTCAAACTCTTAGATTTCATGTTACAGTTGGGAGTTTGAAATGCTAACAAAACATCTGGCAATTTTTGGAAATATTGCCAACTGAAAAATAATTCAACAAGGAATTATTGAAAAATAACACAGTTTTCCGAGGTAGCATCTTTTTCCCTAAGCAACAAATACCTAAACTACTTATAAGCGTACGATTAAGTATCAAATCAAGTGTCAAACACAGTTAAATTGATAAGACATGGCAAAGATAAACAAACCAACTGAATAGGGTATCTTTTGAAAACATTGGATGGGGTGGATGGGAGTTCTCAAACATACAGGAGATTAGCAAGGAAATATTCTAGAGAAACATTGTTCCTCTGTAAATTCTTTTCCATATTCAATATCCAGAATGAGCCCAACTTTGTTAAGGCATAAATGGCTAAATAATATAGAACAACCTTGGTAAAGTGAAGAAGAAACTTAACTGGGATCAGGGTTTCTGTAGATGAGTTGACCACATCTTCCATTCTCGCTCCATTAGCAGCAAGGTGAGCACGATAACTATGACCAAGTTTCTGGTAGGATGCCTGCAGTTCCTGGATTAGGGACAGGATACTACCAACCAAGCATTCGGTCGTGCTTCCATCTTTTGGCACATTAGCAGGTGTTGAACTACTAGTAGCATTAAGAGTTCCACTGAAGGTCTCGTTGTCAGTGTGAGATCTGTAGCTCTCCATCTGAGGTGCAACGGGAAATGATTTGTTGCTTGTTAGAGTGATTAGTTGAGATTTTTGAAATCCTCTTTACCAATAGAAGAAGGTGGCTTCTTAAGAGCTTGAATTTATTTCTTTTTTAGGGAGAAGGTTAGAAAAGAGCATGAGAATTTCTTTTCAACAGAATTTCAAAAGTTTCTTCCTGAGCCATAAAATATACCATGATGTATAGCAGATAAGTCAACTTACACATGCAGAGACGACTTCACAAAAAGAATCTGTTGCCACTTTTCCAATGAACAAACAAAAGCATACATAATGCACAGGTGCATAGATTAAAAGAGAAGACGGAAGAAGATCCATAAGACACATGACACAGACATGAGCAGCAATTGTTTGCACAAATAAAGCACAGTTGTGTTGCACAAGAAGATCTTTAAAGCATCGTGTGAAAACTCTGGTGTAATTATTTTTCAAAATCAGAGTTAGTAGGAGGAGGTAACGCCATATAAACAACCAGTATTGTACATGATGGGCCTTTGGGTGGGGGAGGAGGGGAAGGGAATATGAAAAAAAAACTTCTCTTATCTACTTGGCTATGCAGGACCTAGAGGCGCTTTCAGTCCGAGGTAAAATGCAAGAAAGTTCCGCAAAAGAACTTATGTGTAAGCCATAGGTGCTTTGGTAGAGGAATATTGATTCCATACTCTCCCACATTCATAAAACTAGTTAAAAATTATCCATAGAACCTCAGTTCTTTCACTAAACATGCAGTCCCATTTAGCCATTACTTGTTATTTCCCACTACTTCACGAAAAAAAAAGTCAATATTTCATAATTGAAGAGTAAAGCAAGTTTCATTTAGCTAAATAATATAGAAAAACCTCAGTAAAGTGAAGAAACTTAGCTGGAATCATGGTTTGTGTGGATGAGTTGACCGCATCTGCCATTTTTTCTCCACTATCAGCATTACCAGAAAAGATAGCACAATAACTATGTCCAAGTTCCTGATAGGCTGCCTGCACTTCCTGGATTAGGGACAATTTACTACCACCCATGCTTGGGGTCGTGCTTTCATCTCTTGGCTCATTAGCAGGACTTGAATTAGTAGCAGCATTAAGAGTTTCACCGAAGATCAAGTTATCAGCAATAGATTTGTTGCTCTCCATCTGAGGTGCAGCGAGAAATGATTTGCTGCATATTCGAATGATTAGTTGAGATATTGAAATCCTCTTTACTTACAGAAGAAGGTGGCTTCAATAGAGCTTGAAATATTTTTATTTTCTACGAAGAAGGTAAAAGAAGAGCATGAGAAATTCTTTTCGATAGAATTCAGGAAGTTACTTCATGAGCGAAAATATACCACGATATACAATAAATATGTCAACTTACACATGTAGAGATGACTTTTCCAAAAAGAATTGTGCTGCATCTTTTCCAATGAATAAACTAAAGAGCACGGAAAAAGCACAGGTGCATAGACCAAAAGAAGAGGGAAGAAAATCCATGAGACACATGGCAGAGACACGAGCAGACAGAGATTTGCAAAAATAAAGCACACTTGTGTTATATAAGAGATCTTTAAAGCATCATGCGAAAACTCCAGTGTATTTTTTGCAAAATCGGAGTTAGGAGAAAGAGGTGACACTGATATAAACAACCCATACAGTACATGATGCAAAAACTACCTCATTAAAGCCTACCTAAGTTAAATTTAAAGAAAATGCAGATATACGATTAAGATTTTACAGCTAACATGCACAACTAGGTCAGTATTAAACTAACCCGGGGGGAGTGAAGGGTAACTTATGTGTAAGCTATAGGTGCTCGGTATTAGGAAAATTGATTCCATACTCTGTCACACTCACAAAATTAGTTAAACACTATCCAGAGAACCTCAATTCTTTCACAAAATATGCACTCCCACTTAGCCGGGAGCTCTTATTTTCACTACTTCACAAAGAAAGTCAATATTTCATAATTGAAGAGTAAAGCAAGTTTCATTTGGTTTCTTAAAGAAATGTGACCCCTTCCTTATACAACTTTCATGATTAGTAGCGTTTCTGTGCACTGAAGTACATAGATTCTATTTCAAAAAACCAATACATCAGTTTAGATTGAATATTAGTCAATTTGATCATATCATAGCCAATCAGGTCAAGCTTTTCAGAAGGAGTCCATAATAAAGCACTTACAAAGCAACAGTGTCATTAAGTAAGCTTTTTAATTACGCTAGAGAAATAATGTAGTATTTCCATCATCTTTTAGAGAAACAATGCAGTTCCTCCATTATTATCTAGAGAGATAATATTGTTACATGCCAAATTATTCCTCACTACCGTATGGAAAGTAATTTCATATTTCAACGGATTTTGAATACATCTAGAAATACTTGTACTGTTAGTGGATTAAAGTTGTTTAATAGATTTTTCTGTAACTTGTTGGGAGGTCAATCATATGCTAGCAAGAAAATCACTTTCCTTTCTCTTCACTTTCTTGTCCAACATATATTCTGCATATATAACTGCAGTACTTCTCAGAGAACTAGAAGAACTCAGAAGAAAATAAAGGAATTTAATTCGACAGATATTAAATAACCTATAACTTACTACCGGATTTTCTTATATTATACTAGAGATTACCTAAAGGGAAAATCTATCCTTAAAGTGTTCAGCCACCACGAGCCTTCCCGCAAGCACGTGGGGCTAATGATCCGCCTTCCCAAACCACCCCTACATCCACACCCAAAAAAAGTCTTTGTTGTATTCTGCAAAGATTATCCATCTCATTAATCCAACTTCCAGAAAATACAAATTGCAACAACAACAACAACAGCCCAGTGGAATCCCACAAAGTGGGGTCTTGAGAAAATACAAATTGCAAAAGGAAAAAATCCCATTAAAAGGATTACAAGAAAACACAGCTATCAGAGAAACAGGTAAAGGAATATTTACCTCAAGTGTTGCAAATGCTCCCTTAAATAGACTCGAGATAGGAAAACTGCAAAAGAAGTTCATCAGTATCTGAAAGCAACAAGTAATGTTTGATAAACTGAGAAGCAATTCAAACTCTCTTGCCTTAGTGCAATACCTTGCCAATGGTTTTTTTTAATTATAAGCTAGTGTCACTCAAGAAGGAAAGGAGCATTTATCAGTATCTAGTTAATCTGAATTAAAAGATCAATGACAGTCACCCGTAAAAGATTGTTACACATGAAACCTGTCAATTAATGATCAACTTTGCCTCAATCCCAAATTGCTAGAGGTTGGCTATATGACTCCTTTGAATCTTCCATTCTATTTATGATCTTCCTCGAACCCAAGAAATGTAATTAAACCCCTTGATCTTTAACCATTCAGAAGGTCCATCATGGTTAGACTAATTTTAAGAGATAATATTAAAATTAACAAAGGGAACAATAAGGTAGAAACAACAAGGAAGACATAAGAATAGAAGTATATTCGTCTCAGCTTCATGACTTGTTAGCCTAAATCAAATGGAGAAATTTCAAATGCTAAACTTCTAAAGACAAATGAAGAACGGTAATAAGTGGCTATGCAAAACTAACCAAAATTTGTTAGAGAAAATATTTTGACATATAACAATTTTATAAGGCTATTTTACCAGACAACATTGTACATTCAAAAAATGATCACCCCATTAAATTCTTGCTTGATCTAAAGGATATAACGCATACTCAATTTCATCGACTTTATGAGGTCTAACTCATCAAGAGCAAGGGTTTTTATTGACCCAAACAAAGTACCCAATGAAAGTAGATTCTTTTTCTTTATTTTCTACCAGAATCTTCTGTCTGTGTTCACAATAACACAAGTGACCGGAATGATTTTAATTTGATGGAAATAACAAAAACTTCTTTAGTAAAAGTTCCAAAAGCATTAGAAAGCAAGAAGGAAAATATTAGCTGACTTCTACACCTTTTCTCTATTTCCTTATTTATACAATTGTACTCATTTGTTTCTTCTTTTTTGGTTTCTTTTTTCCTTTTTAGGGGGTGCAAAACAACCAATGATTAGGCTTAGAAATTACAGGGAGCTATCTTGGAGTAACAGAATGAAGATCTAGCAAAATCAGAAGTCAGAGACCCACTTTTGCCTAAAAGCATAAAATAGGTCAATCCATAACATTGTTGCAGGAGTTGACAATTGAAGTAATAAATAAAAGCTTAGAGGGAGAAGGGATCAAGGAGGGGGGATCAGGGAGTAGAAATAAGTATGGGACTCCACAGCCTCATGCACATCAAGGATTAAGCTTTTAGACAAATTTAGAGTTCAGGGAACCTAGTTCATATCCTTTTCACATCACATCCTTCCTTCCCTTCCCAAAATTCGTATATTCAGAAACACAGATCCAACTTTAAAGAATGACATGACTCCATAAAGACACAATCTATAACAGATTGAACCCAGATCTAATCAAACACTGATGCCACAAAACATAACAAAGGAAAGAAATGTATGATTAATCAAAAAAAAAGGGAAAAGATGAATGAATTAACAGTGATGCATACATAACCATCAAGGTAATAGATTTAGTGGTATAACCAAAATAAACCAACTAGATTATTCTACAACAAAGAGGCACCAACTGTTTTCATCCAACTTATTAACATACACCATCATGAAACAATTATAAATCAAGAGAAAGAATGCAGGAAGGTTCGCATCAACAAATACTCCTTTATCACATACAATAACCCAAGAAAGAAGAGATGTTAACTCACCCAAATGTGAATACAACGGAGCAAACAAGACAAACTCTTTTTCTGCAATCAAAGTAAATGGCAGACGAAAAAAGGGAGTGTGTAATAAATATTTAATAACACACATATTACAGTAATCAGATAAGAACAACTTTAAAACAAGAGATTGTAACAATCACCAGTCAAGAGTTGTGGATAATAACAAACTTAAAACAAAAGATTACAGCAATCTAAATTCAAGATAAATAACATAACTTCAAGATAAGGAGATAGTAAATGTGCAATTACAGATTTTTCCATTTCAATTGTACTCAAAAACAGCTGAAAAACTATGGAACAGATAAAAATACAACAAATCAACTCATTATCCCTGGAGAATGGATCAACCTCATCTGCTGGACCTTTTTTCTAGTAACCATGGTATCTAAGCCAACTTGGGCGCACCTCGACACCTCATCTCCTAGACCTTTGCTTCGCCTTTGAGTCAAAATGGTGAGCTCTAAGCTTTTTCTTTCGCATAACAGCTGACTGTCCAACAGCACCTTCTCTAAATGGCATACCCATGAGGGCCAACAATCTATGTGCCTCTTTATCTGTCTCAGCTGTTGTTGATATGCAAACATCCATTCCTCTTGGCTTACCAAGAGCATCATAACTTAGCTCTGGGAAGACACTCTGCTCACGAAAGCCAATGCTGTAATTTCCATGACCATCAAAGCTATTGGGATTCACGCCTTGAAAGTCCCTCGTTCGAGGAAGCCCCAGATTAATTAACCTGTCAAGGAATGAATACATCACACTCCCTCGAAGTGTAACAGCAATTCCAAGCGGTTGACCTTCTCTAATCTTGAAAGTAGCAATTGCATTCTTAGCCCTAGTCTTCACAGGCCTTTGCCCTGTGATTAATGCCAAATCATTCATTGCTGCATCCAAACCCTTGGAATTTTGTGCAGCATCTCCGATACCACAATTTACCACAATCTTTTCGACCTTCGGAACCTAAAACACAGGTATTCCACATCCCAAATCAGATTAATACTTAAGAATGGTATATTCTGAAGTAATAGGTCAATGCACCTAATTTTCGCTGTGATTTTTTACTCCCCAAATGATAATAGTGCCAAACAAACTAGGAAAAACTATTTCTCAGCATTCAAATCTAAAATTCAACTCTTGGAGCATTTTCTGAACAAGCAGGAAATATAAACAGTGCAAATTTGTCGAAATAAGTGGTAAAATTTGAAGGCAAGGAAGTAAGCTTATCTGAAATTAGTTGAGAAAATGTATTTGAAAATAGAAATTGTGTTTTCACCTAAAATTAACTTGAAAGAAATTAAAATTTGTGGGTTGAAAAGCTTGTTCACCTCAAAAAATTATCAAAATCCTTTCTTCATCTTCAAAAATTCAGGGGAAAAGAATCTTCAAAAAAAGAAAAAGATTTCGATGGACGAAGGATTCCCAAGTATATACCTGGTGAATATTGGTGTAATTGAATTCTTCCTTCAACATTGGCACAATCTTTTCAAGGTAATTTGTTTTCAGCCGATTAACCTTATCAGCTTCACTTTTATCCACCAGTACTATCCCCGATGAGGCTTTCACCGTCAATTTATTGGAACGGAAATTAGGGTTTCCGGCCGGTAATCGAACGAAATGGGCCGGAAATTCAGCATTGCAGAAAGATGAGGCCGTGGAGTTCAGAAGCAGAGGAGAAGATGCCGCCATTTCACTTTAGCTTTTCTCTGTGGATAAAATTGTGAGGACCTCTTTTGAGTTTTGTTTCAGCTAAGGGAAATGGTTGAAATTACTCTTCAGTCCCTTGTTTACCCTGGGTTAGGCATATTTCAGGGTTTTTACTTTATTGTTTGCATTGTTGTGCTTGTACATTAATGCATTTGAGGCTTGTACTTTATCTTTAATAGTCAAAAAAGACCTTAGCCTTAACCAGCAGTTTTAAGGGCATTCTCGGTATTTAATATTTTTACCTGCTGTTGCTTTTTGTACATTTCTATTATGGATGAGCAAAGGTATAATTATAATTTTATATTTAATTCATAAATGTTTTAAAAACATGAGTTAAAATTTAAAAATTATTTTTTTTTATTAAAAAAATTATAAAAATATTGGAATATTTTATTTATC
>JACEIK010004132.1:0-98014 GCA_018107945.1 Datura stramonium | reverse complement strand
AATTTTTTGCACTCTTGGTTCATAATAAAGGTATTTGTCTTTATAGTAATTCAATTCTTTGTTTTTATTTTTTAATTTAATTTGTAATTTTTAGTTTTATAATTTCAAGAATCTATTTCATGTTCAAAACTTGTCTTTGAATCCTTTAATGTTTTTCATCATTGTTTTTTTTTTAAATTAAATTTTCTGACTCACGGGTCCTTTTATTTATTTAAACAACAAAGGCCATTACACAAGTTGGGCTGGCTTGGCCGACCAACCCATTATCTCTGACCTGGACCCAATAAAACCCCATCAAACTCAGGTGTTCTCTAACATAACACCGAAAACCTAGGCTTACTCGTCTCTTTTTCTCTCCTGTCCGATGTTTCTTTTTTCTAGTAATCAGTTCCGCCGGTGATTCTCTGACTGAGCAGAGTCAGGCTTCTAGATGGGTTGAGTGATGTGTCAGGATCGGGGAAAATCAGTTGGCCAAATCCTCTCTCATCACCAGATCTTTGATGGTAGACATTAATCCGCACATCTGACTCCCCTGCTCCTTCTTGCTGGTATCACTTTTTGAATGCTGCCTTAGTGTAGAATAGGTAGCGCTTCCCCATGTATGTTTATCTTACTTCATGTACAGTACTCTGGGGAGCAATGTTTTCCAGACTGTCGTCTGGAATGATCTTTCTTGTTTTGATTTTGATATGTGGAATTTGCATTTTGTTTGTAATTAATACTCCTTTGCATGTTATTGGTAGTTGCTGAAAGTTGTTGTATATCCTCTTATCTGTATGGTTAAATGCTGAATTAGCTAATGCATCTGCTAATTGATTAGCCTCTCGATAAATATACTTTACTAGGACAGAGCAATTCTCAATCATATTCATTATTTCCTCCATATCCTCCACTATCTCCCATGGAATTTGCCAAGTCTTTGTTAACATTTTCTTGAGACTTAAAGAATCCGTCTCTAGAATAATGTTGAAACCTTTATTATAACTATATTTCATTGCTTCCTTCACTGCTCTAACTTCAGCCTTCATGTTACTACTAAATCCCATATCTTGAGCTTCAGCATACATTAGATTACCTCTAGGATTTCTCACACAGAAAGCATAAGCACTTATCCCTGGATTTCCTTTGCAAGAACCATCCGTATTTATTTTTATCCATGTCTCCATAGGGAATTCCCACTTAATTGTCTTGTAGTACAATTTCGGCTTATATTGCTGTAGAACATTAACAATTCCATCCCACTGCCCAAGGAGATTAATCCATAGATATCTAGCTTTGATAAACCTCTGAGCAGTTTGCTGGATCATCATAGTCATATGAAAAATGTTAATGTCCTTCCCATATCTTCTAGCATTCCTCCTTTTCCACAAATGCCACATGATGATTATTGGAATTGCTTTGAATAAGCATTGTAGCTTTGTAGGAGCTGGTGGAAATTCCATCCCACTGCCCAGGGAGATTAATCCATGGATATCTAGCTTTGATAAACCTCTGAGCAGTTTGCTGGATCATCATAGTCATCTGAAAAATGTTAATGTCCTTCCCGTATCTTCTAGCATTCCTCCTTTTCCACAAATGCCGCATGATGATTATTGGCATTGCTTTGAATAAGAATTGTAGCTTTGTAGGAGCTGGTGGAAATTCCATCTCACTGCCCAAGGAGATTAATTCATGGATATCTAGCTTTGATAAACCTCTGAGCAGTTTACTGGATCATCATAGTCATCTGAAAAGTGCTAATTTCCTTCCCATATCTTTTAGCATTCCTCCTTTTCCACAAATGCCGCATGATGATTATGGTATTTCTTTGAATAAGAATTGTAGCTTTGTAGGAGCTGGGGCCTTCCACCATGTATTAATTAGTTGCTGTAATGTCATCTCCTCTGGATTGAAACCTGCACATGTAGCAAACTGCTTCCATAGCTTAGATTCTATGGGAGTTGTTAGAAATAAATGGCTCAAGGTTTCCTGCCTGTGATCCTCACAACAGTAGCATCTAGACACCAATTGAATCTTCATCCTCCTTAAGATATCATCAATAGGTATTCTCCTCCTCCAAATCCTCCACAGGAGAAAACTCATCTTGAAAGGAATTCCTTGCATCCAAATATTTGATAGCCATGGCACCTCCTCCTTTCTTCTTCTCAAAATCTGATAAGCAGATCTAACTAAGAAATTTCCTTTGTGGCTAGCCATACACCAAGGTATATCTCTCTCTCCATTTATAATTGGTTTGACATTTCTAATCACATGCTCTGTTAAAGCAGCTGATAGCCTATTACTCAACTTATCTCTGTCCTATTCACCATTCAGAATAAATTCCTTCACCTCCAGCTCTTTTTCATCTGCCCCCCTTCTTCCATATAGTGTAGAGCCCCTTGTTGGGTCCAATTTATCAAACTAGAAGCCTGCATTACCAGCCTTTATCTGCCACCATATTTCATGTTCTACCTCTTCTCTGAACCATCATTCTCCAAATCTGTGATGCACCCCTTGCATTTGCAATGACTAAGTGTACTTTTTTGCAATATTTGTTCCACATAAAAGTACCCCACAAAGAAGCTATGGAGGTTCTAAAATTCCACCAAAAGTTTTGCTATCAGTGCTTTAGAAACCTCTTGTATAGACCTGAAACCCAATTCCCCTTCCATCTTAGGAACACATAAGTCATCCCATGCCCCCAGTGTCTTCCTTAATTCCCCCTGTCTGTCCCCAGAAAAAAATAGCAAAAATCTTGTGGATCTGATTTATTACACTTTTGGGAGGGCTCATGGATGATAACAGGTAGATTGACATAGATTGTAGGACATGACTAATTAATATGTACCTTCCTCCATGAGACAAGAATCTCTTCTGCCAAGCCATTAGTTTCCTGGATATCTTCCCCATCATTTCTTCAAAATGTTCCTTTTTCTTTCTTCCATAAAAAATTGGGCATCCCAGATATGTTAAAGGGAAGAAACCTTGATTAATCCCTATCCACTTTCTTATCCTCTGAGTGACTATTAAAGGTGTCTTGTCATGAAGATAAAAGAAACTTTTCCTTTTGTTAATAAGTTGTCCTGATACCCTCTCATATCCAGCCAAAACTTTGACCATACTCCTTATAGATCTTTTATCCCCTGAACATAATAGGATAGTACCATCTGCATAGGACAAGTGGTTGATATCTGGACTCCATTTTGGCATACCAAAACCCTTAAAATCTGCATTGTTGTGAAGGTTATTCAAACCCCTAGCCAGAACTTCAGCAGTTATGATGAAAAGAGTTGGTGATAAAGGATCCTCTTGCTTTAATTCTCTGGATGATCTGAAAAAATCATTAGACTGCCCATTCACTAACACTGAATACCAGTTATTAGACACTAACCTCCAAATCATATCAATCATTCTTTCAGAGAAACCAAATCTTCTTAGTACTTTTGTTAAGTATAACCAAGATACCCTGTCATATACCTTGTCCATATCCTACTTTACTACCACATTATTCCATTTCTTCCTTAGATTAATGTCTCTAATGATCTCTTGAGCAAGCAATATATTCTCCGTGATGCTCCTGCCCTTCACAAAACCAGTTTGATTTCTTAAAGATAATCCCAGGCAGACAATCCACCATTCTTTCATGCACAACTCTTGAGATGATCTTATTCACAAAAGGTACTCAAACTAATGGGTCTGAAATCCCCAAAAGTTTGAGGTTTCTCCTTTTTAGGGATCGTAACTAAATTACTGTGAGTGATGAATCTGGGGATTTGCTGTCCACAAAAAAATTCCTTCACCATTTTTGTTATGTCAGTCCCAACAGTGTCCCAACATTCTTGATAAAACTTTCCTGAGAACCCATTAGGGCCACTAGCACTGTCACCATTTAATTCAAACACCGTCCTCTTTACTTCTTCTTGATATGGCATCCTATCCATCTTAGCATTAATTTCATCAGTGATAAGTCTAGGAATATTGTTTAGGATTCTAAAATTTGTTACATCCTCCTCCTTCTTAAACTGATCTTAAAAAAAGCCACTGCAGCCCCCCTATTGTCTCTTGAGGTCACCAACTAACCCTGGTTATCTTTAATCTCCCCTATGTGCAATCTTCTTCTTCTCCCATTCACATATGAATGAAAGAAGTTTGTATTGCTGTCTCCTTCTTTAAACCATCTCATACCAGCCTTCTACTTCTGGTATGCATTTTCTATTCTCCTATACCTTTTCAACTATGCTTTAGCTTTATTCAGCTGCATTCTATTTTCTGATGCGGGAGCCAATTCCACTTGAATTTCCTTTACCTTTATTGTTTCCTCCAAAGTAGCAATTTGTTGAAAAATATTTCCATATGTCTGCTTACTCCAGTTTACCAAAGCCTTCTTCACCTTCTGAATCTTAGCCTTGTACTCAAAGAAAGGGTTACCCACAAAGTCTGTACACCAATTCTCCTCCACCATCCTCCTAAGCTGATAACGATTATTCCAAAAGTTTAGAAACTTAAAAGGATTATTTATGTATTTCTGCTCAGAATTACATATGACATGCAAAAGTGCATGAGCTGATCCTTGCCTAATCAGATGATGCACCTCAGAAGTGGGCAAAAGATCTAGCAATTCTTGATTCCCCATAACCTTGTCAAGTCTCTTGAAAATAGCCTCTCCTTCTATCTCCCATTCCACCATGTGTACTTCCTTCTTGTAGTCTTTACTTCCATCACAACATAATTACTGATGCATTGAACAAAATTAGTAGCTTCTTCTTATGTAAATAGAACCCCTCCTAATTTTTTCTCCTCATTTATTATAACATTGAAATCTCCACCTACTATCCATGGTAACTGGATACTCCCACCAGCTCTTTCAAGTCTTCTGATAGCTCCATCCTTTCTGTAGGTAAACATCTAGCATATATAACAGTTAAATAGATGCTTATGTTGCCAATCTTGAAAAGCATTGTAACTTGATGAATTGTATCTGAAATAATCTGGCCCTCAAATTCCTCTCTCCACATAATCCATATTTTTTATGAGCAGTTGGCCACTCCACCTTGTAAACCCAACTTTCTTTTATAGTAATCTAACTTTTCAGGGCCTTGAAAAGGTTTCATTAGAGCTATAACTGAATATTGATTTCTCCTATTAAGATCCATTAATCTCTCAAAAGAATTTTAAGTATTAATGGACCTAATATTTCAAAATAAAATCTTACCAATAATTGATCAATGTTAGAGATCTTATCCTTGCTACTCCTTGTTTGAACCTGAAGGGAAATTGGATTTCCCCATGTTCTTCTTTCCTCCTCCTTTTAATAATGCCCCTTGTCTAGTATATAAATCCCCTGTTTGAATGACATTATTAATGTTTGGTTCCATGTCTTTATCCTCCTTTTTTTCCTGGAAGACTTGTTGTTGTTGTTTTTCTGACATCTCCATCATCTCTGTTGCATCACTACTTCCTCCCTTATATACTACAATGCTTAGAAGGTTAGTACAAATCTCTATAAATTCAGCATTGTCCTTCTCATTTGCATTCCATATTACAACTTCTTTAGATCCTTTTCCTCTTCCTTCCGCTTGATTATCTTCAGATTTCCCCCTATATTTTGACTATTTTTCCAATTGCTTTCCTCATCATTATCCTCAGTTTCTAGCCCATTCTTCTCATTATTTTCACTTTCCCCTGGATCAATAGATGTAGTTTTTGTTGGATTATCATGTATCTCCTCCTGATACTTCAGTGCTGCAAACATATTCTTGGTATATACTCGATCACCCTGTTGAATTGGTTTCTGGCTCCAAACTTTCTCCTTTTGTTTTATCACCTTCTTCTGTATTCACCCATTACCCACTGTAACAAAATCATTTGATTTCTGCACTTCTCCTCCTTGTTTTGGATTACTGTCCTTCAACCCATTTTCATATTTAGCTGCCTTTCCATCCTTCCCTCTTTCTCCTTCCCAAATCTTTCCTCTCTCTTCCTTCTTTGGATGTAACTTTGGATGTATGATGAAGCGTTCCTGCTCACTATGTCCCTGAATTCTATAGCTCCTACAATACTTTGGGACATAATTATATTTAATACGCACCTACTTTTCCACAACTTCCCCATTTTGCTTTCGAACTCCTATATTGATCCTCTTTGGAAATTCCCCCAGTAGATCCACTTCTACTTTTACTCTCACAGAATTGGGCCTTGTTTGATTCTTTGTTTCCATGTCAACATGTAATGGCTTACCCACAACAGATGCAAAGGAAAACACTGCCTCCTTCATGAAAAAATTTGGTGGTAATGATGGAAAAGATATTCAAGAAATAGCCACTGATGTTTCCTTCTTTGGATCGAACATAGGATCCCACTTCAACGTTCTCATAGGATATGTCCAGTTTCGTGAGTCAAGTAAAAGGAATATTTGGACAATAAGTTCACATAATCCTCCATGTTTGAAGTCCTAATAAGAATATGTCTATTGCTTAACAGCCCAATATTGCACTCCCCTTTCAGTTCACATTGTTTTGGAATTAATTTAAGTAGATGTTGAATTTTCATCCATCCATAAGAAAACTTCCCAATAACTGCATATTGTAAGTTCTCCCTGTGGATCATATGATTGACTTCTTCCTCCTCCCAGATTACCTTGGGTTCTCCGTGCAAGTATGTCATTAGTTTAATAGGTAATGGCTTGTGATTTATCACAGTAGTTTTCAATGTGGCAGCATAGTTTAATTTACTGGCTTCCCCACTCTCTGGTGGCGGTTTTCCTGGTGATGCAATGGACATAGCCACCTCAAAACAGTAGGCAAATTTAGGATCGGCGTAGGAAAACTAGGTTTCCGGCGGCGGCTCTAAGGTTTTTCTCTATATAACTTTCATTTATGTTATTATTCTAAATTTGAATTCGTTTTCATCATTGTTTAATTCAATTATCATCAGAATATCTTGATATATTACAGTTAGATCTTAATTTTTGCACAAAAATAAATTTGTTCTAAGAATTTTTTTTATTTTATTGAAACTTGTTAAATACTTAAACAATGCATACGACATTTTGGAGGAAGCTACATATATAACTTGATTACACGTATTTTATATATATATACATATATATTCATTATCAAATAGTAATTGATTTGATAGTATTATAGTAATTGATTTGATAGTATTGTGCTAGAACATAGTCAATCTAATTTGTGCTTAAAGGTATATTTTCATATATCTTAATAAAAATCAATAACAAAATTGAATAAACTGAAAGAACCGATAAAACTAACAAAAATTGAAGTGATGAAAAATTGACTTAATTGATTTGATTTGATTCTAACATTTGAAAATCCAATTAAATTGATTTGATCATCTTTTAAAGAAAAATCGACTCAAATTGAACCATGAGCACCCCTAGTTTTGGTTATGGTTTATTTCAAATATGAAGTTGTTGTTATTGTTTGTGTATGGGGTAAAACCGAGCTTGGAAGATAGATTTATAGGGTTTTTGACACATGGAAGCATCAGATTAATCAAATTCAGGCCTGAGCCTGACTTAGTATCTTAACCAAAAGACAAGACCGATAAAATATGAGTGTCACCGTGGGTTCATCGGGCCGAAGATATCATGATTGTATGTGATGGAGTGACCCTCGATATAAAGTTAGCTGGCCTCTTCTCTCTGGCCCTGGTTTATCACCCGACTAGAGAAAGCTTGTAATGGTCTTCAACTTGAGATCAATCGATCTAGGGTCCCGAACCAAATCTCAGGCACGTGGGAATACTCAAATACTGGTAATAGTAGACTTTTCAAGTGGCAGAGTAGCTTTTTCATTTTAGTATCCATAACCTATTTTCCCTTAAGTAAACCCTTGCATGGGAGAATAATGGCATCTCATCTTCACTTGCAATACATGCTTTGTTGCTAAGCTCTAATAATACTAAGAATTCAAGATCTTCTTATTTATTTGTTACTTTCGCATTCACACTTTATTATTTTGATTTCTTATTCTTATTCTTAAATAAATTAATATTTTGGTCATTTATTCTAGTTTCATCAACTTAGCTGAAAAAAAAGAGGAGTTTGATTGACCCGAATTCACTTGTCTTTAAACTCTATTTCATAAATTTATCTATTTTTTCAAATAGATAACTTTTTGGCAAACAATTACCTGTGGGGGTAGAGAATTATGATATTATTTCAATCTGTTGCTTCAACTCTTTTCTAGGCTATTAGATCTTACCCATTGAAAAACCACAAACATGTTTGGAACGCCACATAACAAGCTAGTCGTCAGCATCAACATCTCACTTGCTACAAGTTTTTTTTAACCCTTTGGTACCATTGAACTTTCAAGTCTTGGAGCATTTGGAGAAGCATGAACGAAGGAGAAAGGATGATCAAACCTCATCATAATAAGACACCGAAAGCGGACATGCAAGAGGAAATCGGGCTCCAAACAACAAGAGCGACAACAATGAGGGGTACCATAGAGACTGGTATCCCTCACGAAGGGGCCCATACCGTCACACAAGAGTAAAAAAGGTATACCGAGGGAAAAGTCTCATGTTGGAGAAAACTTTGACAGGGATGATAACTTCCCAGAAGGCCTTCATGATATGGATGGAAGACATCATTGCTACCTTCACTAGAAACATTCATAATGGAGCTAACACACCACCTAGCCAAAGAACGATTGAGACTCTGATGAATACCTCAGCCAATCTCGGTGTGATGTGGCTCCCTGACAATTAAGTGTTGGCGTAAATAGGTCCAAATTAGTGTAGGAGCTGGCAGACCCATTCAGGATGAAACTTCTTAGCTTCGTTCAGGAGATCCACTCTATAATGGATCAGATCTTGGGGGCCCTATTGATCGTCAAGGGGATAGATACTAAGAAGTACTCCCAGTTTCCCTTCAAGCCTAGTGCAACACCAGTGTTAATACCAAAGTGGTTCAAGATGTTGGACTATAGATCCACATGAGTATAATAGCTTTGAAAATCGACATCAATAGGATTGATCTTCTGCCGAGCGAGATCAAATTTGTGATGCTCAAGAATCTTGGTCAAACAATAAAAAAGAGAGCATTGACCTAGTATAATTTACTACCTAGAAACTCTATTGACTCTTTTTCTATGCTTGCAGACGTTTTCGTGAAGGCTCATGTCAGAATCCGAAAGGTTGATATTTTTAAGGAGATATCTTTAAGATAAAGCAACATGAGGGGGAATCACTCTAGGCTTTGAAGAAATATTCTAATGGGAGAGAATGATGTCGCTTCCATACCGAAAGATTGGGTTGTAACTTTATTTATTGATAGCTTGAATTTGAACAACTCTGACACTTCATGAAAGCTGATGGAGATCTTGGGGTAGTTCCTAGATAAAATTGGAACGATGTAAATTACAAATATACAGCCAATATGAGAGTGGAAGACGACGATAAGACCTTGGAACCGATTAAAGTGAAGGGTCATTTCTAGGATAGCCCCAAAAATGTCATGGAGTCGGGGCAAAGGAATTCAAGGGGCTAGTTTAAACCATATTCGACGTACTGTAAAATGGGTGGAAGCTCTAGGCCAGAACAAAACAAATATAATCAAGGAGTAATTAGTGTTTTCACATCGAGAATTATTTGCAAAAGCTGTGTTAGGATCTTTTAGGGAAACGCCAAAGAATCCCAGGATATCGAAATTGTCTGCATACAACTTCAATATTGGCGCCCATGGATCTTATCTCGAGCTTGAAAAATATCAAAGAAGCTCGATTCCCTAAGGAGATTTGCTCTAACCCGGAGAGGAAAGATGTGCTATGTGTGGCTACAATAACACGCCCGAGAATTCTACTAGGATTGCAAGCATTTATGGAAGGATTGCAAGCATTTATGGATCGAGGTCGCACACTTGCTCAGGGCCGAATACTTAGAGGAATTCTTCAGTAATCAACCTCAACAAGAACCGGCGAGATAAAAGGTTACGTAAGCCATCATCAATCGAAAATTCCATCCATATGATATTCGATGGAGAAACAACCAATTGTGTCACTAACTCGACAACCAAAAAGACTAAATTTTTTGTTTTCACCAATAGGAGGGACTAGGAGTGTCACGCCCCGCCTTGGGGGGTATGACTGGCACCTGGTGCCCTAGAAGGACCTGGACTACTAACTGGTGGGCCGAGACACATCTGGTGCTTGGCTAGCTCTATCTCAGGTTCCTGGAAACAAAGGGCTATATAACGGCTGTAAACACAGCCTCCGGCCATCTGGGCCTATAGCCACCATGCGAGTGATAAGCTGACCAGAACATACTCATAATCAGGAGCCTATACGGGCCGACAAGACCACCATGCTGACTAGTCATCTGAAATTTAAATACAAGAATGCTGTAAGACTACACGTGACCGACAAGGTCACCACTCTTATCAAGCTCACGGCCCCTCACGGCCAAGATAAAGACAAAGATACTAAACAACTATACAACTGCACGGCCTCACGACCAGCTCAGCTGACCACAGGGAGATAATATATACAATCTGCAAGCCTCTATGAGTAACAATAGAAATGATCAGGACAGGGCCCCGACCTACCCATCTTTTGTACATCAAAAAGGAAAGAGCTACACCTCTGGAAATCAGACTCCGGATGACAGGAGCTGACGAATCTATAGCTGGCTGGAATCACGGGGATCGCCTCCTCGTCTAGCAGTACCTGCAGGCAAAGTAATGCGGTGCCCAGCTGGGCGTCGTGCAGCTGATGCTTGGTATGCAAAGCAACTGAAATAATAAAACTTCCTGAAACAACTGGATATAGATAGCATATCTAGCAAATCTGTATGGCGGAGATAACTGAATCTGAAGGGAAACTGGTAGAACTGAATCATGCTTTCTGTGCGATAAGGCGGAGCGTGCGTAAGCCTTGAAGGCTACTCTTTGTCTAGTAGCTAGTATATAGCACATAAATAGATATACAAGTAGCAAGCAAGAGCCAATACGAACCCCCATAAGCCGGATGGCACCAAGAGAAAACAAACAATCCTATATACCCCTACTCGGTCAAAACCATCCAAACAAATAAGTCACTCCACTCATCTGCTCCTCGGAGCTCCTCTACCCAGCCCCTGGGTCTCCGGCTCAGACCATAGCATCAATATAAATAACCGTGTCTGAGTCCGGAGGACTCATAACACGAACAACAACAGATAGGGTCTGTTTCCCCGGAACTCTCATCAGGGCTCTCGGCGGATGCTTTGCTCACGGAACAAGTCAACGGGGAGATAACTGTAATGTACGGACGGTAACTGGGCAAGGTCTGGTTCCCCGGAACTCTCATCAGGGCTATCTGAATCGGGCTACACTTGTAATGCTAATCAGACTGCTATGGGGAAAGCTTCATCCATCTTCGTCCAAATTGGGGACGACATGCCACCTCGGAGTAGACGTAAACCCACCCGCTAAGTGGACGACACGATTACCAACCCAGAGCGGCGGGGACGCTCAAGGGGCCCTCACGCCACAACAAGTCTCAACAAACAAATAGCACATATAAATAGCAAGCATGTATAACTAAAGAAATTTGTCTGATACGATTTCTTTATTTTGAATCTTTTACGCATTAAAATGATTCTTTCCAGTTATGCGGTTCTGTAATCTTTCTTTAGCTGTTGTCTAATCTTTACTTGGGATACTATCTATGCAGATGAAGCTGTCATAGCCATAGAGATTGTCCTGTCTATCGATATTACTTTACTAGCTTTTATTCTGAAAATCTGTTTCTTTTTATTCTACAACATGCTTGCTAATTCATACAACAGGTTATACTGAATCTGGAATGCTAACTTGCTCTTTGGCGCATGCTTTACAACCGGACCGAATACGATACGGCAACGCAAACCAGATTTACTGAACTTACTCAATACTCAACATTCAACTCCTGAGAACTCAAATTCGGAGTTTACTATGATTTACCAAGCTAAGGCTTACTAACTTGCGAAGAACAACTTCACATACCTTAACCTCAGAGTTATCAGGCCCGTCGGACGAGGCTCAGTCGATACTCTAGCTATTTCTCCCAACTGCATTCATATAGACATTAATTAGCACTAAATACAACGTTATTCTGAAGGACGACGTTACTTTCGATATAACTATAGCCTAAACTTAGGCTTATCGAACAGTCCCGAAAACTTGCTATTTTTCGAGGAGGTCCCGAGGAAAGGGAGAAGTATTCACTTCATAGCTTCAGACACATAGACACTAGTTTGGAGCAATTCCACTTACCTTAGTTCGGTAGCTCGACAATTCGTCGGCCGTATTTCGCGAAACAAAATCCGTAAAAATGCTCCCTGCTGCTAAATTCTCTCGGTACCTGAGGTTAATTTGAGTTTTAGACTACGTTTGGCAGTAGTAATCAAACGATTATTCAAATCTCCTCTTCGTCTCTCTTCCTCACACTTTCTACGTTTTTGGAAATTAATTTAAGGATATATCATCACAAACCGAAGTGGGGCTTTATATACTTGGGCTAGACAGGCCCAACGTGTCACAGGCCAACGCGGTGGCCCCACTGCCTCCGTGACACCGGCGCCATCGCGGGGGGCTCTGCCTCAGGCGCTCGCGGTGGTTCGACAGGATTTTTTTCGTCCGATCTTTTCGGGCCTTTTCCTAGCACGTATGGCTTCCAAATATCAGCAACCAATGTGTGAATAGGCCATCTAGTGCCGGGAATCTTGTAAGGATTAGCAACATTTCTCCACATGGAACATTCGTCCTCGATTGGAAATTGCTATCTAGAGGACTGTAACTTATCTTAACTTATTACTTAGGAAAATTCCGGCAGAGTTTCCCCTGTAATATGGACTATCCCAAAACCTGAAATGCAGAAAAGTCCAATACAGGTACTCCACGCAATATATAAAGTTCACTAGACAGCTAAACATCAATCTTTCATTTCATACATAAACAACTATAAGGTGCTGCAAAAATACGGACATACCTGTCGCCTGACTAGGCCTGGAATTGATGAGGATATCTAGCTTTCCTTGTCTTCCAAGTGTCTGAATGGTGCGTTTGGCCTGTCCATCTGTCTGAGGGTTGAACGATGTGCTCAAATTAATCTGCGTACGCAGACCTCTCTGAAAGCGATGCCAAAATCTAGCCGTAAACTGTGCTCCTCTGTCTGAAATAATGGACATTGGCACTCCGTGCAATCTGACTATTTCTCGGATATACAACTCAGCATAATCTTCGGCCGAGAGGTAGTTCTTACTGGCGAAATGAGCTGATTTTGTCAATCTGTCAACTATCACCCATATAGAGGTCTTGTCTATGTCTAGTACGGGGCAATCCTGCCACAAAAGCCATATTTACTACTTTCCACTTCCAGAGAGGTACAGCTATATCCTAAGTCAAACCGCCTGGTTTCTGATGTTCTGCTTTCACCTGTTGGCAGTTAGGACACTGGCTACAAATTCAACAATTTCCTTTCATACACGGCCACCAGTAGTTCTCTTTGATATCATGGTACATTTTCGTCGCGCCGGGGTGGAGAGAATAGCGGGCGCAATGTACCTCATTCATAATCTGCTGGCCGAGGCTTGAAACATCTGGAACACAGAGACAGCCTACATCACGCCACACCTCATCCTCAGTTATCTGTAAATCTGGCGCTTTCCTTGCGGGATTCTGCCCTTAAATTTGGACCAAGTCGGGGATCTTCATCTTGCCCGTTCTTTCACTCCACAACTAATGATGACACGATGGTGTTTTTTGAATTACCGCTCTATTTGTCCTTCATTTCTGTTACATGAACGGCTAAATTGACCAATCGGGGTATTTCTCTGGATAGATCCCGTTGTTCGGCCTACAAATTATGCCAACTCTAACAGATTTGTAGCTAAGGGCGTTTTCTACTTGGTCTTCTCTTCTTGACTGATACAACATATTCATGTTTTTAGAGAGCTTGGCATATAATTGTAGGTCATACTGGCTTATCATACCGGAAATCGACTGGTAATTTACCGGTATAACTGCAGCTTATCTGGCTTCTGGCCGCATGCTAAGGCTACTTGTTGCTGGGATAACCTGAACGACCGTCTACGCACCTTGTGCCTTTATCTGATAAGAGGATCTGACAGTGATCATAGTCTCTATTGATCTGGCTGCATAACCTTGAGTAACTGAATAGCTGGGCTTAATCAGACTTATAACGGCTAAGCATAGCCTTAATCAGACTTAATCAATCCTCCAGGATCTTCACGGGGGAGTTTACTGGTCTCTTGGTTTTAGTAAACCTTTGTGCTAGCAGTACTACCAATTTCTTACGCCCTGTGCGTATCGACTTGGATTTATACCGCTATTCTGGGAAATTCTCGGTCTTATGAGTCATTCTGTACAGACTAGCCTTCTACTAAAGCTCTGTTTCTGACTATCTTGAGAACCAGCTAAAGTACTAGTTTGTCCTTGCGACTACTGATGTGGACCCTTTCTTGGGGTACCCACGGGTATTCTGACTGGGATGGCCGGCTGACTTGCGGGGTGTTCCACATAATAACTGCTAGGTTGACTAAGGCCGACTCTCCCCTAAGGCTGGGAGAAAGCGATGTATGGCCATTTTAACATACTGGAACAATTCTGGTATTGCTAATCTCTGAAGTATGCCTATTCGGTCTCTAATTCTGATTCTGGTACATGCGATACTGTGTTACTAATCCTAGGGATGTTTC
This sequence comes from Datura stramonium, assembly GCA_018107945.1. Classification (NCBI taxonomy): domain Eukaryota; kingdom Viridiplantae; phylum Streptophyta; class Magnoliopsida; order Solanales; family Solanaceae; genus Datura; species Datura stramonium. The sequence continues at coordinate 83,332 of JACEIK010004132.1, read as the reverse complement.
CCCTGCTAATACAGGCGCCAGTTGGTCGTTAGACCGTCTAACTGCACCCTTATCATCTAACCACCTGGTTGAGCGCTAACTCCTGTGGCTTCTAAAGCCTAGATCTGGCAACAACATATAAGTCTATTAACTCAATAACCGGGAACTGAGATGGTTTCTATGGCTTCATACGTAATTCACTCTTAACCTGCCCCTTCTCTTCTCCTTTCTCTTTTCTTCTCTCTCTTTTCTTTCTTCTTTTTTTTCTTCTCTTTTTTTTGGGCAAGGGGTCCTGCGGTGCAATCTGTACATGATACACCGCTTCTACGGTCTATTAATATCTCCTGCCCTTCTCTTAACATTTCACTGTATTGTCACCCCATTCTGGAAGTAACAAACATATAAGCTTTATTATGGTCTGCTATTGAAATTTCGCCATTCTTACAATGTGGGGTCAACACCGAACCTTGTGGCCTTACATGGAGTTATATTGAGAGCCACGACTGTCTGCTGGGTCTTATCTCTAGGCCACACTAGATTAAAGTCGTTGTATCGGTAATTTCTTAACTTCTCCATAAGCGAACATACTGCGGCATTCTGAGCCGCAATCTTACTACCTTTTCTAGCTGTCGGTCAGGACTTAGTCCTTAATACGATACTCTATCCATCTGGGGTAATTCTAATTTCCCCACAAAATCTGGTATTCCTGCTTCTTCCCTCATCTCACTTGAGCTGAGCTCTGGGGTTCAAGGTACCTGCCTTTCATTGTTAATAAGGTTGCATTAGGCTAGCCTATCTTCTTCTGGCTTATAGTCGGGCCCATCTAATTACATGACCTCTCTATCTTTAGAGGTCTGCTGAATCATAACTATAATCTTGCAGGTATGTCTTGCTGTCTATTAGCGTATATGGCGGACTTTGCCTTTTTCTGACTTGAACTTAACTATTACTAGGCATTCATCACTGACAGGTCTTTTTACATCTGCTTCGAGTAAGCACTAGCAGTCTTACTTGCTCTTCTACTTATTACCATGAGGGTCACTTGCTCAACTTACGTGATCACGGGGGCTCTTTATGCTCTATGCCTTTAGGATCATTCAGCCCATCTTTACTTACTGCTTTATTTGGGCAACCTCACCTCAATTCATATGCTCTTTACTGTACTAGAATCGAAGTCAAGAGGTAGGAATAGCCCTTTTCTTACTGCAACATATAGAAACATATAAGCTGTGCCACATCTGAAAAGATGGGTATGGAAATCCTATATTTCCCTCTTTCTCATACTCTCTGATAGTCTGACCTTGTCTGTAATCTTAATCAGATCTTATATAGCTAATAAATGGGTCAACTCGTATATACATTATACTTCTGACTTCCTAGTCTGACGTTATCAATGTATACCGGGAATAGTACCGGTAAAGATATTACTATTTGGGAGGCCTACAGTACCTCCCTCTTGCTGCTGTAATTATCTTGTAACTAGATGGTGCCCTCTTCTGTTACTTTGTCTGATCTTCTGTCTGTGATAGGGTATTGCTGATCTGCCTTTTTATCTGTAACCAAAGAATGGTAAGTTTTAGGGACTCGACCCTATCTTGTACCGCTCTATAGCACGACTGACTGAGAAAGAAGAGTAACCATCCTATCATGCCTGCAGCCTCCTGCCTATAGTATGTATTTTACAACATCCATAGACAAGACTCTACTTAGCAGGGCTTGCGGGGACTCACAGGACACGACACAGCTCTGATACCAAGTTTGAAACGCCCCGCCTTGGGGGTATGACTGGCACCTGGTGCCCTAGAAGGACCTGGACTACTAACTGGTGGGCCGAGGCACCATCCTAGTGCCTGGCTAGCTCTATCTCAGGTTCCTGGAAACAAAGAGCTATAACGGCTGTAAGCTGGCCTCCGCCCATCTGGGCCTATAGCCACTGTCACTTGGTGATAACAGCGGCCAGAACATACTCATAATCAGGAGCCTATGCGGGCCGACAAGGCCACCATGCTGACTAGTCATCTGAAATTTAAACACAAGAATACTGTAAAGACTACGTGACCGGAAGGGTCACCACTACTGTCAAGCTACGGCCCCTCACGGCCAAGATAAAGACAAAGATACTAAACAACTATACAACTGCACGGCCTCACACGACCGACTCAACTGACCACAGGAGATAATATATACAATCTGCAAGCCTCTATGAGTAACAATAGAAATGATCGGGACAGGGCCCGACCTACCATACTGTACATCAAGGAAAAGAGCTGCACCTCTGGAAATCAGGCGCCGGATGACAGGGCTGACGACTCTATAGCTGGCTGGAATCTGAGGGATCGCTACTCCTCGTCTATGAGTACCTGCAGGCCAAGTAATGCAGCGCCCACTGGGCGTCGGTACCAGCCAGTGCGGGTATACCAAAGCAATTTGAAATAATATAAACGAAACAATGGATATAGATAGCATATCTAGCAAATCTGTATGGCAGGAGATAACTGAATCTAAAGAGAGCAGGCAAGAACTGAATCATGCTTTCAGTACTGATAAGGCGGAGGCGTACCTGTAAATGCGATGGCTTGCTGTCTAGTAGCTAGTATATAGCACATAAATAGATATACAAGTAGTAAGCAAGAGCCAATTCCAACCCCCATAAACGGATGGCACCAAGCAAACAAACAATCTATACCCCTACCCGGGTCAAAACCTGCAAAAATAAGTCACTCCTCATCTGCTCACTCGGAGCTCCCTACCGGCTTGGGTCTCCGGCTCGGGCATAGCCTCTGATATAAATAACCGTGTCACAGTCGGAGGACTCCTGTACAGACAACAACCAGATAGGGTCCAGTTTCCCCGGAATTCTCATCAGGGCTATCTGAAACCGGAGCTGCACCTGTTCCCTGGAACAAGTCAACAGGGAGATAACTGTATATACAGGCGATCAGCAGATAGGGTCTGGTTCCCCCGGAACTCTCATCGGGGCTATGTCTGAGCAGACTTTGTAATGCTGATCAGACTGCTATGAAAGCTTCATCCATCTTCGTCCAAACCGGGGACGGCATGCCACCCCTCGGAGTGACGTAAACCCACCCACTCAGTGGACGACACGATTACCAACCCGGGGGCGGCGAGGACGCTCAAAAGAGGCCCTCACGCCACAACAAGTCTCCAACAAACCAAATAGCACATATAAATAGCAGCATGTATAACTAAAAGGCTATCTGAAATCTGATTTCTTATTCTGATCTTTTTCTGCATTAAACTGATTCTTTACTGATTATACTGATTCTGTAATCTTTCTTTAACAGCTTGGCTAATACGTAGCAGGGATACTATCTGTCTGAATGGCTAATCTGTAGCCATAGAACTGTCTGTCTATCTGATATTACTTTACTAGCTTTTATTCTGAAAATCTGTTTTTTTTTATTCTACAACATGCTTGCTAATCATACAACAGGTTATACTGAATCTGGAATGCTAACTCGCCCTTTGACGCATGATTTACTAACCTTCGGACCGAATACGATACGGCAACGCAAACCAGATTTACTGAACTTACTCAATACTCAACATTCAACTCCGAGAACTCAATTACGGAGTTTACATGATTTACCAAGGTAAGGCTTACTAACTTGCCGAGAACAACTTCACATACCTTAACCTTGAGTTATCCGACCGTCGGACAGGCTCGGTCGATACTCAGCTATTTCTCCCAACTGCATTCATATAGACATTAGTGGCACTAAATACAACGTTATACTGAAGGACAGGTCACTTTCGATATAACTATAGCCTAAACTTAGGCTTATCGAAGACGATTAAGCTTTGCTATTTTCGGAGGTCTAGAAGGGAGAAGTATTCACTTCATAGCTAGGAGCACATAGACACTAGTTTGGAGCAATTCCACTTACCTTAGTTCGGTAGCTCGACAATTCGTCGGCCGTATTTCGTGAAACAAAATCCGTGAGAATGCTCCCTGCTGCTAAATATCTCATTTTGAGGTTAATTTGAGTTTAGACTACGTTTTAGCGGCGTAATCAAATGATTATTTAAATCTCCTCTTCGTCTCTTTCCTCTCCTACGTTTTCTGAAATTAATTTAAGGATATATCATCACAAACCGAAGTGGGGCTTTATATACTTGGGCCTGGACAGGCCCAACGTGTCCGCGAGCCAATGCGGTGGCCCCGCCTCCGTGACACGGCGCCATCGCGGAGGGCTCTGCCTCGGCGCCTCCAGCGGTGGTTCGACAAGTTTTCGTCCGATCTTTCCCGGGCCTTTTCCTAGAACGTATGGCTTCCAAATATGCTTAACCCATGTGTGAATAGGCCATCTAGATGCCGAATCTTACGGGGTGTATCAAGGAGTGTCAAGTATGATACAATCACCTTAGCTAGCAAGGATTGCAATGACGCAATGGTAATATCTCTTTGTGTTTTAAATTCTAAAGTAAGCATATATTGATTCCATTCATCTAACTTGATCAATATCATTCAACTCCAAGTCCTCGAAGAAATGTGAAAAATAGACAAGGTTATTCCCGCCATGAAGCTTCTGGCCAATTTCATCATGTCAAGTGAATTAACTTTTGGGAAAATAAGTTTCCAACCCAGCCGCGATGGCATCCGTAAAGACACATTATTCAACATCATGGCTGGAGATATGTCATATAACATCATTGTAGGAAGGCCCTAAGATACACTTTATGAGGACAGGACGTTTCACCTGAATTATAAAATGCTCCCACTCGATTGGGGTACAGGAAATTCGAGGAGACCCACCTGTAGCTTAGGAGATGGAAGTACCCTATCCATATAGAGCATAATAGAATGGACCTTAAAATGTAATCACAAGAGCTGTCATGCCAATTAAACTAGTGTTGGAGATAAAACAATTATAAAGAATAAACTCAAATAAAAAGAACCGGAACAACCGTAAGTGCTGGGGAGCGTTCCAAGCTTCGAAAGATGTAGGAAGTCACCAAAACAATGATACAGGAACTTGAAGTCTTCTTTGTATACTTTTCAAAGAAAGGTATATTTAGATTCAAGTCTCAAACCCGAATTCAAGCTCAAACTTATTGAATTTTTGAAAACTAATGCAGATTGTTTTCTTTGGTCGTATTTAGACATAAGAGCTATACCATTCAAAATAAAAATCCACAAACTCAATATGGACCCAAACCCATCCTTGGTAAAGTAAGAGAGTGGCCACTCTCCTTTGCTTCATGTCAATTCGTCAAGAAGAGGTAAGTAAATTGCTTAAAATAGGATCCCATCGAGGAAATGCAATACCCAGTCTGGTTATGTAGTAGTTTTACCTAAAAACAATAAATTTAGGATGTGTGTAGATTTCAAAGATCTAAATAAGGCATATCAAAGACTCATTCCCACCGATAGCAATGATCAAATGATTTAATGACAGGGCACGAGCTACTCAAAATTTTAAATGCCTACTCCAGGTACAATCAAATTAAGTTGGACCTGAGGATGAAAAACTTTATTTGTCACGGAGTATGACACTTACTATTACAACGTCATGCCTTTCGGGCTTTAAAATGCCGGAGCTACTTATCATAGGCTAGGGACTAAGATGTTTGAAAAATAAATATGTAAGACTATGAAGAAGTTTACATCGATGATATGCTTTTTAGGTCTTTGTAGGCAGAGAACCATTTGGAACATTTGTGTCACGGCCCACGAGCTGAGACCCCGGACCGAGACACGGGATCTAGAACCCACGAATGTCTCCTAAATCAACCCATGGCATGAACATCTTGGTTAAAAAAGCTATAAATTATAAAAACTGATAAACTGAATATGAATAAGCGCAAGTCTACACACGTAATAATCATAAACTGAGTCAACACCTAGCAGAAGCTGAGTTTCACACATTGTCTGAAAAACCTCTAACATAATGGTAGGTTATGGGACAGCACATCCCCAACTAGCTCGATAAAAGTCTGTAACTGAAATAACAAAATAACAAACTAAACTGAGTATCCTCAAAATATGAGGACTCACCAACAATGGCTAGAAAAACTAATAGGGAAGCAATACTAATGGCGCGACTTAGTCTGATCTCTCGGACCTGTATCATGAAACAAGACAACATAGAGTATGCGATTGATACTTTGATGTGCAGTATGCAAGGTAAATAAAAAAGACTAATAAAATACATAGAAGTTCATAAGAGTAGGGTATTTCAAACATGAAGTGATAATCATAATTTAAACATGAGGGCTCAAGGTTTTCAAAATCATTCATAAACTAATCATAATCGTAATCATAAGAAACCTTGTAAGTAACTTGAGCTAAAGTATAAAGTAATCATGATCATGCATAAAACATAAGAAAATAATGGGAGGACTCATCTTAACCGACACCATCCTAAGTAAATCTTAAATGATGCCCCAACTTTCTTGCTCAATGGGTAAAGCCGACCCGGAATTTCCAAGCAAGGGACATAAATGGCATTGATATCACTAATGGGGACCCCCTAGAGTCCATAATAGGGACCCACCTAGAGTCCATGAATATAAACCTATGTTGGCGTGTAGTTATGAGACCACGAAGTTTACCTGAACGTCGGACCTACTTGGTACTAGACATGGCTCCAAAAACATGCACATGAAGGCTCTTATACTAATCGTGAAATCATTAATGAAGTTCATGGATATTTAAAACATAACATAGTTTTCATACATGAAATACATGATTAGCCCATGAAATAAGGGTCTGTGAGTCATCCAAAATCTTGAACTCTTAAATCATGAAGAACATACATCTTGATAAGATTACCATACTTGAGATTCATAAATTCATGAAGAGTAATTACAGAAAATCATATCATAAATCATATATCATAAATTAGGGCTTATGAGAACCACAATCATAATAGAATCATAAACTTGACCTTTTATGAAACTTGCATAACTCGGCATAATTTTCTAAAATTTGAAATCATTAATTAGTAATCGAAAATAAGTATACAATATGATTTGATAAATGAATGGAATTGACCCATAAATAAATCATAGAGAATTTCATAAAATTTGAATAAAACATAACATCATTTTACTTGAATTCATGAACTTGAGGATAAATTTGGGCATGAGAGTGGAAGAAAACTCTCTTTCCTGGACCTAAATACCTGGGTAAGATGATTCTTATCTTGACTTGGAAAGCCGAGAGATTTGGAGGAGGGTGGAGGATTGCTAAGCTTGATTTTCAATGGAACCCTCTAAACTTGCATGCATGAGTTGAAATGAATTAGGCGGGACAAACTATATAATACATGTCTTGCCCCTACCTTGGGAGGCATGGCGGCACCTGGTACTCTACTAGGATCTGAACTCAGCTTAACTAGGCCTGTGCACTCCTAGCTGGGCTTGCTCCACAAATCAAGAAAATAACGAATATATCTCGGCTATAAATACAACCTCCGTCCGACAAGGCATTATAGCCACCTGTAAGAAAGCAACTAACCATAAACAGGCAATAATAGGGAATCCTATAGACGACAAGACCACTATGATGTCTAGTTATGACTGTAAAGTAAATCCAGTGCTAAGCAATCTATTGGCCATTAGGGCCCTTCTTGTTTCAACTAAACAAGGCCCCACACGGCTAACACATAAACTAAAACACATATGGGCCCCACACGACCAATAACAGCTAACCACAGGAAATAAAAATAATCTGCAAGCCTCTAAAGTATATAATGGCCAAGGACAGGGCCCCCGACCCCAAAAACTATACAATCAAAAGAAGTAAACCTTATGTCTACAAGCTCCGGAGAAAGGAGCCGACCTTTCAACAATCACGAAAATTTTTGAAAGCTAAGGGACCTACTCCTCGTCTATTCGTACCTGTAGGAAAGTAATAGAAGCACCAAGAAAGGGCATCAGTACAATATGTACTGAATATGTAAGGTGATAACTGTAACTGACTGAATAAAAGAAAGGAGACTGAGAATAAGCTAAAATGAAGGGATAGAAATCATGCACGGGTAATAGAACTTCTTCTTGTCTAATTCATTGTAGTAACTAAAATAAACAAAAAACCTTACCTGACCCCCATAAGCCAGAAGGTACAACCAGCACAGAATAACCCACCTGGGGCCCCATAGAAAGCCTAGTGGTACACTTCAGTCTATATGCCCCTATCAAGGGGTTGCCTTTGGGTCAACTAATGGCGCTATAACCGTCCTACCGGTCCGTGGTCTGCTTAACTAAGCCCGCTCGACCCCTGACTATAGGCTGTGTGTCTGAGTCTAGTGGACTCCTGATATCTGCATCCAGGCACCAGGTTCGATGGGGGTGTATAGAGCCAACCACGACATATATTAGCCCACCCATGGAATGAGCGTATGAGGACACGGGACCCCATATTCGTCCCTCGCGGATGGCATACCGCTCCATTAGAGTGACGTCATATCACCTCTGGAGGGCATCAACACAACTAATAACCCTGAAGTTGGTCCTTGAAGTCTATACAAACATAGCCATCTCAAAGTAAACATGGAATATGGGTTGCAGCTAATAACAAGAGCTAATCACAATAGACATGCTTTTGGTATTCTTACTGGGATTGAAACTGAGTTATCATGCTAAGGAAACTAAACGCAAGAGGAAACTTCCTTAACATACCTCGTTCCGCCGATTACTGATTAACTGGTGAGTATCAGATTTGTATTCAACTTCTCTTTTCAACTGCAATTATATTACTGGGGGAATATGACTAGTTTCAGTACTAAATTCGAAAAAACAATAACTTTATATATAATATTAACTATATTTCAACAATGAAACATGGTCGAAATCGTAATTTCTCATAATTCCATAAGGGATGAAATGCTTACTTGAAGCCTTTAATCGTATAGAAATTAGTTGGAGTGATTTCAGCGACTTTGGCTCCGGAGGTTATGATTTGCTGGCGAATTTCGTGAAAATAACTCCATAGCAATGCTCCATGCAACCTCTTCAATACTCAAAGTTAATTTGAATTGGTGGCATTTCGTAGGGTAATCAGATGAAATTAATTGGAGCGTTCGTTCACTACACTTTCTCTGGCCGAGGAAAACTATTGAGAATGAATTAAAAGAATTGGAACTTAAGGGACTATTTCTATACATTAGGGCCGGTGGCGAGGACCCTGCGCAGCCCAAGGCACCAGTAGCATACCCACGTCGCTCCCCTCATTGCGCTAGTGGGCTGGTGCGTCGCGCTGGCCAGTGCCCTGCCGGCTGGCGCATCGCGCTGGCCCTTCGCGGCCTGGCCTCGCCCGATCCACCACTTCTGAGCTTTTTCTAAACGCATTGTACTCTCTTTATCTACTTCAAATTCACGCGTACGCCTACTATTCGTTAACTTTCACGGGGTGTAACATCCTCCCCCTAGGGGAACATTCGTCCTCGAATGTCAACTACAATTCATAAGAGTTTAACTCTCTCAACTATTATTCTGGAGAAATTTTGGTAGAGTTTTCCCTGTAATGTGGACTATCTAAAAAACCGCAAACCTTGAAAAGTCCAACACAGGTACTTCGTAACATAACAATTATTTCATAATAAGGCTGGAGTCAACTGGTGGCTTTATATATGCTGATGAACAACAACGGATCATTGGCACGTCTTGCATGATCTGGAATAAGCCTGGAACAAATGAGGAAATCTGGATTTCCTGTCGTCCTCAGCTTCAGGTCATCTCTTCTTTATTCTTGTTTCTCCACAATACTTTAACTGAGAGGCCGCATCCTTGGTCCTCAACCTACGAACCTGTCAATCCAATATAGCAATACTAGAACCTCTTCATGGGCTAAATCCTCAGTAACTTGGACATCCTCAATTGCTTTGGCTCGGGACGGATCCCATATGCACTTTGTTAGCATTGATGATGAAAGACCGGATGAATAGATTCCAATTCTGAAGGCAAGTCTAGCTCGTCTGCCACCTGGCCTATTCTCCAGGTAGTCGGTACGGTCCAATGAACGGTCTAATCCTCTTACCCTTTTACCAAACCTCATTACGCCCTTCATTGGAGAGACTCTCAGAAACACCCAGTTGTCCATTTGAACTCAAGTTCCTACACACCGATCATCAGCGTAAGATTTCTGGCGGCTTTGAGCTGTCAACAGGCGTTCTCAAATGAGCTTCATCTTCTCCTCTGACTGATGGATCATGTCTGGTCCAATTAACTCCTGATTCTCAACTTCGAACCAACCAAGCGGAGATCTGCACTTCCACCCATGTAGGCTTCATATGGTGCCATCACAGTTTCGAGTGATAACTGTTATTATAGGAAAACTCAATAACTGGTAAGTGTTCATCCCAGCTGCCCCTGAAAATCTAGTACACATGCCCATAACATATCCTCCGAGTGTCGGTGTACGATACTGCAATCTATCTGAGGATGGAAGGCCATACTCATAACTTTTGCATCCCGGGCCCTACGAAAGGACGCCCAAAATTTATTTGTAAACTGCACTCCCTGTCAAAAATAATTGATAATGGAACACCATTAAATCGGATTATCTCTCTGATATACAGTTCAATATAGTCTTCAGCTGAGAGAAGGTAGCCCTTACTGGCGAAATAAGCTGATTTCGTCAAACTGTCAACAATCACCGAGATGGAATCAAATCCGCGTCTGGTATGGGGTAATCAGTAACAAAATCCATATTAACTGCCTCCCACTTCCCACATGGGCATTGCTATCTCATGTGTCAATCTGCAGTTTTGATGTTCGGCTTTCACTGCTGGCAATTAGGACATTCAGCTAAAAGTTCTGCTATCTCACTTTTTCATTCCCGGCCACTATAGTAATTTTACTTAACTTTTATGTCGTGATACATCTTTGTTGAACCTGGATGAAGAGAAGGTAACGGGAATAGTACCTCGCCCATGATCTGTTGGCGAAGTCCTACCACATTTGGAACAAGAAGCGATCCTATATCACCAAAACTCCTTCAGTTTCCTTAAAATCTTCACTTTCCCTCGCTGAGCCTTATCTTTGAGTTAAACCAGGTTAGGGTCTTCGTACTGCCGTTCTTTCACTTCCACAACCAGTGATGATACTGTGGTATTTTGGATCAGCGCTCCACCATCCTGAGTCTAATATTCGGATAGTAAACTGGCTAATTGGTGAAATTCTTGAGCCAGCTCTTGCTGTTCGAGCCTGCGGATGTGCCAAACTCCCCATGGATTTACGACTGAGGGCATCTGCTCCAACATTTGCTCTTCCTGGGTGGTATAAAATATTCACATCATAGTCCCTTCAACAACTTTAACCAGCAATGTTGCCGCAGATTCAAACTTTTGTGTGAAAATATACTGGAGGCTCTTATGATCGAGTAAAAATATCTACGTGGACACCATACAGATACTGCCTCCATATTTTCAAGGCATAATTACTACTATGCAATTCTAGATCGTGGGTGGGGTAATTCTTTCATGCTTCCTCAATATCTTTAAGCGTAAGCAATTACATACCGTCTGCATCAGAACACATCCTAATCTAATACTTGAAGCATCGTAGTATACTGCATAACCCTCCCCAGTCCTTCTAACAAGGGCTAATGTACCGGTGCTGAGGTCAACCTATTTTTCATCTCCTAAAAACTTTGTTCACATGCTTCGGTCCAGTGAAATTTAGCTGCTTTATGAGTTAACTTGGTCAGAGGTGCTGCTAAGTGAAGAGCCTTCTACAAACCTCTGTAATACCCAGCTAACCCCAGGAAACTGCATTGCCTCATTCGAATTAGTGAGTTAGGCCATGTTTTACTTCAATCTTCTGTGAATCTGCAGCCCATACCGACATCTGACACAATGTAGCCCAAAGGCCACTGAATTTGTCACGCCCCCTCCTTGGGGGCATGAGGCGGCTTTGGTGCCCTCACGGGACCTAACTGCTGGACTAGCTGAGCCTAAGCACTTTGGTGCCTGGCGCTCAACTCTGGATTCAAAGAAAATCGACAGGCTATATAACGGCTGTAAATACAGCCTCCGGCCATTTAGGCCTATAGCCGCCTACAAGCCACACAATAGCTAACCAGAACAACAGTGGTATGAAAGGAACCTATGCGGGCCGACAAGGCCACCATGTTGTCTAGTTACTTCTGCATCAAGAAAACAGGTGCTAAACTGCTATGTGGCCGACAAGATGCCACCCACCAACTGAATAAGGCCTCACACGACCGTCATAAACAACTAAAGACATACACACGGCCTCACACGACCGGTACAGCCCAACCACAAGGAATATACAATCTGCAAGCCTCTAAGAATACTGATAATATGGTCGGGACGGGGCCCCGGCCTACCATACTTATAACAAAAGAAAAAGGGATAAACCTCTAGCTATCTAGTTCCAGATGATAGGAGCTGATGACTCTATGCTGGCTGGAATCACGAGGGATCAGCTCCTCGTCTGAGTACCTGCAGGTAAGATTACGGTGCCCCAAACGGGTGTCAGTACCGCTGGTACTGAGTATGTAAAGCAACATCTGGAAAATAACTGAAGACAAGCAATATAACTAATAGAACTGATGAGAAGGAAATAGACTGTAACTGACTGAGAGTATGAGTTCAAGACTGTGCAACTATGCGGAAAGGAGTAGGAGTCATACCATTTTGGAAATGTAGCATTCTACTGTCAATCTATTCATATCTAGCATAACACAACATAATAGTAAGTAACATAACATAGCATAACACACATAAACCTTGCAGCCCCCATAAGATGGAACAGCCAACACGCAATCCCTATACCCCCTACCCTGGTCATCCCGTCTCCACATAGTAACTATAAGCATCTTGTCGGTCCCCTGGTATGCACTTGGGCTCGTTGAGCCCCTGACTATAGCTCTACCTGAGTCCGGAGGACTCCTGAATCCACACCCCGGGCGTACCCGCTCGGCAGGGGTGTGTAAATCCGACAAAGGCAAGGAAATATTGGGAAACCGACATCCCATCTTTGTTCCCTGGGAATGACATGCCACTCCGTAGAGCAGCGTATCCTCTCCTTATGGAGGACGATTCGATACAACTATTAACCCTGGGGCAGTCATGAATTCTAGGTAATCAACCTAAATGTCCCAGTCAGGTCTCAACTAGTAATACTAACTGCGTATACCACATGCTGAAACTAGTGATAATAATGTGTATGTATATACTACACGATGAAACTAATGATAGTGATATGTATGTATTTAATACATCTTGAGACTGATAATGGTATATATAATCTTCTGTCATGCTATTGCTGAGTTTAATACTGAACCAAGATATAATTGTTTCTGCTGAGAATCATGCTGTATAACTGAGTTTCATAGTAAACATGATTTACTACTTCTAACATGCTTTCTAAACTTCATTTTAGGCTACTATTCTATTTATTTTTAGGCTACTATTCTATTTCTGAAATACTTTACGGGAACTTATATTGCTTTACTAAGTTTCGACTGAACATGATAATATCCTAACATACTTTACTAAATTACATACTGGGCATGCTGTACTGTCTTTGACACTTTCTACTAGAATTTATATCGTGCTAGAAAGTTTACGCTATACATGAAATGATGCTTCCAACTTGTACTAAAATTTATACTAAGCATAATATGCGACTTCTGAAACATTCTACTAGCACTTGAGCTATGTTACTATACCGGAACTACTAACTTGCCGAAGAAACTGGCTTTACATACCTCAGTTGTTGGCTTTCCGGCTAATTGGCGTAACTCGACCAATATTCAACTATTTCTTCCAACTGTATTCACATTCATAGCAATTAGGACTAAATTCGACAATATCCTGGAAGAGAACATCAATTTTAATATATATATAGCCCAAACTTTAACTTATTGAAAACAGTCGAAAACTCGCTATTTCTCAGAAGTCCAGAAGGGAGAAATACTCACTTTAGGGCTATAAGTATATTAACACTAATTTGGAGAAATATCACTCACCTTAGCTCGATAGGACGATGATTCGCTGGCCGAATTTCACAAAACTAACTCCGCAGGAATGCTCTCTGCAGATTTAAACTTCGGTATCTGGAGTTAATTTGAGTTTGGACCGCATTTGACGGCGTAATCGGTTGAATATTTACTTCAAACCCTCGTTCCTCTCTGTCTTAGGTCGTTTTCTGGAAATTAAAAGTGGGAAAATAAAATAAAAACCGAAGTGAGGGGTTTATATACTTGGGCCTGGACAGGGCCTCCGTGACACACCGCCATCGCGGAGGCCCTCCCTCCGTGGCACGCTGCCATCGCAGAGGGGTTCTGCCCCGGTTTCTCCCGCGGTGGTCCAAAATCAATATTCGTTCATACTTCCCCCGGGCATTTTCCTAGCATGTATGGCATTCTAAAACTCTTAACCAACATGTGAATAGGCCATCTACATGTCGAGAATTTATGGGGTGTAACAGAATTCAGCCAAAATTCACATTTAGAAAATTTCGCATACAACTGCGATCCTTGAGAATTTGGAGCATTGTTCGTAGGTGATCTCGGTGATCTGCCTCTGAATGGGAATACACCAGGATGTCGTCAATAAATACTATCACAAACAGGTCTAGATACTTCCTGAAGATTTTGTTCATCAAGTCCATGAACACTGCTGGAGCATTCGTCAGCCCGAAGGACATGACTACAAATTTAAAGTGGCCATACTTGGTCATGAAAGCAGTCTTTCGAAAATCTTTCTCTCGAACCCGAATCTGATGATATCCTGACCTTAAGTCAATTTTTTTAAAATAGTTTGTCCCCTGTAACTGGTCAAACAAGTCGTCTATTCTGGGAAGCGGGTACTTATTCTTGATAGTGACTTTATTTAGCTGCCTGTAATCTATACACATACAGAGGGAACTATCCTTCTTTCTCACAAACAGAACTGGTGCACCCCACGGTGAAGTACTTGGCCTAATAAATCCCTTATCTAACAAATCTTTTAACTTCTCCTTTAATTCTCTGAGCTCAGCAGGAGCCATTCGATACGGAGGAATAGATATAGGTTGAGTACCCAGTAATAGGTCAATTGCAAAGTTGATCTCCTGTTCTAGGGGAATACCAGGTAGTTCATTTGGGAATACATCTGGAAATTCATTGAATACTGTATTGTACTGGAGAGTCAGAGATTCTTCTTGGACATCCTGAACCCTGACAATATGATAAATACATCCTTTCTCTATCAATTCCATCGCCCGAAGATAGGAAATAAACCTACCTTTTGGCGTGGCTCACTACCTTTCCACTCCCGTACAACCTCCCATGGAAAGTGGAAATGGACAGTCTTAGTCCAACATTCTATATTGGCATAACATGGCGCTAGCCAATCCATACCCATAATTGCATCAAAGCCAATCATCTCTAATTCTACCAAATTTTCTAAAGTCCGACGACCAACAACTTCTACTGTTCACCCTCGGTAGACCCTCTTAGCTATGATAGAGACACCGACAGGAGTATACATTGAAAAAGGTTGCTGAAGCGATTCTGGCGTAATATCGAACTTTCGGGCCACTAATGGTGTAACATAAGACAAGGTGGATCTTGGATCTATCAGTACATAAACAAAATGAGAGCAAATGTCCAGCATACCTATCACCACATCTAGGATGACTCTGACTCCTGTCGTCCTAGTAAAGCATAAGTGCAATCTAGACCGGTACCTAAGCTAGAGGCCCCTGGTCTGCCTCAGCCTCTGTCGGCTGGAGCTGAGGGCCTACGCCCTGCTGGAGATGCTGGGGAACATGACCCTACTGAAGATCTATCCTGACGGTCCCGATCACTCTGACCCCTGGCTGAACAATCTCTCATCTAATGATCCTCCTTCCCATAGGTATAACATGCCGTGGAACCATACCTGCATTCCTCGGAGTAACGTCCGCTACAGATAGGGCAAAGTGGTACAGTAAATCTGCTCTACTCCGCTCCTCTCTGCTGCTGTGAACTTGCTGATCGTGAGCTCTCGCTGGGCCCTAACTGCCCTCGACGACCAGATCCACTCCCCTGCTGCTGTTGTGGGGGTGGGGGTCTGGGTGGTCTGTCTAAAAATCATGGCCTTGGTCCACCCTGGGACTCCGCCTGCATGTCACTAGGTCTGGCCCGGCAGCGCTGCTCTTGATTTTCCCTTATTATCTCTCGTTGCTGCTGTCTAATCCCTTCAATATTCTGAGCAAAAGCATGAATGCGAGCAATATCCATGTCCTCTCGCAGAGTGGCCGTAATACAAGTCTCTACATATTCTAGATTCATACCCATGATAAATCGGTGCACCGTAGACGGCATGGTATCTACAAAAGCTGGTGCATATCGAGCCAAGGAGTCGAACCTTATAGCGTACTCCTAAACACTCATCGACCCCTGTTCTAGATGTAGAAACTGATCAACCCGGGCCTGTCGAATTTCCCTTGGCAGGTAGTGGTCTAGAAAAGCCTCTGAAAAGCTGGGACAAGTCGGAGGGGAAACACCTCTCCCTCGGGACCTCTCTCAACTCTCGTACCACAGTACTGCGATGCCCTATCACCAGAATACCGCTAACTCAACCGACTCTGCAGGTGTGGCATGCATCACCTTGAAAATCCGCTGCATCTGGTCTAAGAAATCCTAAGGGTCCTCCGCCTGATCCGTTCCTGTGAACTGCTGGGGACTCAGTGCGAGAAACTCCTGGACCCTCGAGCTACCGGACACTCCTAAAGATTCTGTGACTGCGGATGCCACTGGATGACGCTGTGCATCCATCATCTGAGCTAGCATAACAACAACACTCCTAACCTCCTGGTCAGACAGTGTCGGAATAGAAACTGTTGGAGGCGGTGCCGTCACATTTGCCGCTTCGAGCAGCTCCTGGCATGGTGGAGAGTGCTGGGGAGACCGAGATGAAGTCTCCCCGTTTCCCTCAGATCGGGCTGACTCTAGCTGAGGCACCCTGCTAATGCCCTCTCCTGTTGCTATGTCCTGCTCTTTGCCAGTCGTAGTATGTTGCGGGTATGACATTTTTCTGTAGATAAAAGAACATGGTAAGCTTAGGGACTCAACCCTATACTATAAAGCTCTATAGCACGACTGGATAAGAAGAAAGAGTAACTATCCTATCATATCTCGCAGCCTCTTGCCTATAGAATATGGTGCACAACACATCCATAGACAAGACTCTACTCAACACGGCTTGCAGACTCCCTGGGATACGACCTGCTCTGATACCAAGTTTGTCATGCCCCACCTTGGGAGGCTTAACTGGCACCTGGTGCCCTACTAGGATCTGAACTGACTTAACTAGGCCTATGCACTCCTGGTGCAGGATTACTCCCCAAATCAAGAAAACAACGGGCTATATCTCGGCTGTAAATACAACCTCCGGCCGTCAAGGACTTATAGCCACCTATAAAGAAAACAGCTAACCAGAAACAAACAATAACAGGGAATCCTATGCGGGTCGACAAGACCACCATGATGTCTAGTTATGACTGTAAAGTAAATCCAGTGCTAAGCTAAACTATGGCCAACAAGGCCGCTAACTGACAGCTAAACAAAGCCCCACACTTCTAACATGTAAACTAAAACACATATGGGCCCCACACGGCCAATAACACCACAAGGAAATAGAAATAATCTGCAAGCCTTTAGGAGTAATATGATGGTCGGGATAGGGCCCCGACCCCAAAAACTGTACAATCAAAAAAGAGTAAACCTTATGTCTACAAGCTCCGAAGGAAAGGAGTCGACCTTTCTAACAATCCTGGCTAAAGGCTAAGAGGGACCTGCTCCTCGTCTATCCATACCTGCAGGCAAGTAATGCAGTGCCCCAAAAAGGGCGTCAACACAATATGTACTGAATATGTAAGGAAATAACTGTAAACAACTGAATAAAAGAAAGGAGACTGAGAATAACTGAAATGAAGGGATAGAAATCATACCTGGGTAATAGAACTTCTTACTGTCTAATTCATTAGTAACTAAAGCAAACAAAAAACCTTACCTGGCCCCCATAAGCCGGAAGGTACAACCAACATAGAATAACTCACCTAGGCCCCCATAAGCCCTGGTGAATACACTTCAGTCTATATACCCCTATCAAGGTCGCACTGGGTCAACTAATAGCTATCCTACCGGTCCCCTGGGTCTGTAACTGAGCCCGCTCGGCCCCTGACTGTAGCTATGTCTGAGTCCAGTGGACTCCTGATATCTGCACCCCGGGCACCAGGCTCGACGGGGGTGTATAGAGCCAACCACGACATATAATAGCCCACCCATGGAATAAACTGTATGAGGACTTGGGACCCCATCTTCATCCCTCGCGGACGGCATACCGCTCTGTAGAGCCACGTCATCTCGCCCCTGCGGGCGTCGATACAACTAATAACCCTGGGATTGGTCATGAAGGCTATACAAGAATAATCCATCCCAAAGTAAACATGGAATATGGGTTGCAGCTAATAACAAGAGCTAATCACAATAGGCATGCTTCTGGTATTCTTACTAGGATTGAAACTGAGTTATCATGCTAAAGAAACTAACTTGCCGAAGGAAACTTCCTTAACATACCTCGATCGCCGATTACTGATTAACTGGTGAGTTTCAGTTTGTATTCAACTGCTCTTTTCAACTGCAATCATATTACTGGGGGAATATGACTAGTTTCGGTACTAAATTTGGAAAAAATAATAACTTTATATATAATATGAACTATATTTCAACTTAACAGAATACGGTCGAAAACTCATAATTTCTCGAAAGTCCAGAAGGGAGAAATGCTTACTTGAAGCCTGTGATCGTATAGGAATTAGTTTGGAGCGATTCCAATGACTTTGGCTCGGCGGGGTTACGATTTTCCAGGCGAATTTCATGAAAATAACTCCTTAGCAATGCTCCCTGTAGCCTTAAACTTCAATACCAGAAGTTAATTTGAATTCGGCGGCGTTCGAAAAAAATTAATTGAAACCTTCATTCACTACTTTCTCTGGCCGAGGAAAACTATTGAGAATGAATTAAAATTGAACTAAGGGACTATTTATATATATTAGGGTGGTGGCAGTGGGCGCCAGTAGCAGCCCCGCATCACACCCCTCATTGTGCCAGTGGGCTGGCGCGTCGTGCTGGCCCTTTGCGGCCTAGCCTCGCCCGATCCTGCTTCCGAGGCTTTTCTACATGCATCGTACTCTCTTTATCAACTTCAAAATTCACGCGCACGCCTACTATTCGTTAACTTTCTCGGGGTGTAACAATACACTCCTTTCAGGGATTAAAACGACGTAGTTTAGGGCTTAGGAGCTTAGGATTTATGAAAATAACCTTAATGAATTTGCAGGAAAAACTGATCTGCCAGTTGTCATGAATCGTATCATGAGTCATACAATCCTCTTAAGACTCGTGGCATCCTACCGTACTGATCAAGCCCAAAACGTCCAACCCTCTGAATATTTTCACGAATCTTACTACGATCAGTAACACCTTCTTACGAGTCATACCATCACCCGTACCATCGATCACTGGATAACTCTGAGGACTTGCTATGACTCCTGATCATGAGTTGTATCAACATACTACGAATCATAGTGGGGACTCATGGTCTAGAAAATAAAAATCTCTAACCTGGTCCACGAGTCTTCTTACGACCTGTACTACCAACCTACGACTCGTAGGTTGAGTCGTACTGAGGCAAAAATGTAGATTTTCTGCTGAACTCATTTCCAATCCTCTTATCTAGTCTTAGTAACCTTCGAGGTATTGCAATATTTCCCCCTTGGAATATTCGTCCTCGAATATAGACTGAACATACTGAAAAAGCTGGGGAAAGGAACTGAAATCTCAAATACTGAACATCCAGAGCTGAAAACTGATGGAGTGACTGACTCCGGACTGATATACATGACTTAACTGAATTCATGAATCACATATACATGTACTGACATAAAAAACTGTGAGACATGAACTAAACATGAAGCTGAATAGAGTATTAGAGAGAAAATTGATATGTCATGCTGAAACTGAGTCGGAAGGGAATAAATGCATCATATCTGCTTTGGCTTCCCACGTAGCTCCTTCAACAAGATGATTCTTCCACAAAACTTTCACCGAAGCTACTTCTTTGTTTCTCAGCTTCCGAACCTAATGATCAAGGATATCAACTAGTACCTCCTCATAGGTAAGGTTATCCTTCACACCAACACTCTCTACCGGGACAATCAAAGTTGGATCAACAATGCACTTTTTTAACAATGATACATGGAAAATTGGATGTACCGAAGCCAACTCTGTTGATAGCTCCAACTCATAGACCACCTTACCAACATGTCTCACAATCCTGTAGGGACCAACATATCAGGGACTAAGCTTTCCTTTCTTTCTGAACCTCATCACTCCCTTCACGAGAGACACCTTCAAAAATACCCAATCATCAACTTCAAACTCCAACTCTCTCTTCCTCACATCAGCCTAGGACTTTTTATGACTCTGAGCTATTTTTAGCCTTTCCCTTATAAGCCAAACTTTCTCCATAGCCTCATGATTGCATTTGTCCCTATTAATGTAGCCTCACCTACCTCAAACCAACCAATAGGCGATCTACATATCCGCCCATAAAGAGCTTCAAATAGAGCCATATGAATGCTAGAGTGGTAGCTGTTATTGTAAGCAAACTCGATAATAGGTAAATGATCATCCCAACTACCTTTGAAGTAAATCACACATGCTTTCATCATATCCTCAAGAGTCTGAATAGTCTGCTCAGCCTAACAATCCATTTGTGGATGAAACGCTATGCTAAGCTTGACCTCAGTGCCGAGTCCTTTTTGAAATGATCTGCAAAACTGCAAGGTGAAATGAGTACCTCTGTCTGAAATGATGGAAAAGGAAACCGCATACGACTGAATTAACTCCTGAATGTACAATTTAGCAGAATACTGCATTGAGTTGGTACTCTTAACCAGTATAAAATGGGTTGCTTTAGTCAACCTGTCTACAACCACCCAAAATAGAGTCATACTATTGACGTGTGTGAGGTAACCCTGTGATGAAATCCATGTTGATATCTTCCCACTTCCAGGTGGGAATACTGATGTCTTGTAGCACACCTCCTAGTCTTTGATGCTCCACCTTCACTTGTTGACAATTCGGACACTTAGCCACAAACTCTGTTATGTCCTTCTTCATGCCATTCCACCAATAGAATTCCCGTAGGTCATGGTTCATTTTGTTGGCACTAGGGTGGATAGAATACCATGAACTATGAGCCTTATGCAACATCCACTCTCTTAAGTCATCGACATCCGGAACACATAAACAACCCTGATATCGAAGTACACCATCTCCCCCTTGGGAGAAGACCTCTAACTTTCTGATTTTGAACCGCTTCCTTCAAGTTTACCAAAATAGGATCTTCATCTTGCCTAGCCTTAACCTCAGTCATCCAAGAAGATTCTGAACCATTCTGAACAATAACACCACCATCCGTCAAATCAACAAGGCGAACTCCTAGTTGTGCAAACCGATGCACATCTTTTACCAACACTTTCTTTCCATCTTCTATATGGGAAATACTCTCCATGGACAGCCTACTAAGGTCATACGCCACTACATTGGCCTTTCCTGGATGTAAAAGACACTCATGTCATAGTCCTTGAGCAGCTCTAATCATCACCTTTGTCGAAAATTCAAATCCTTCTGGGTGAACACATACTATAGGATCTTGTGGTACGTAAACATATCCACATGGACCCCATACAAATAGTGCCTCCAAATCTTTAATGCGAAAACACCGCTGCCAATTCCAGGTCATGCATCGGGTAGTTCTTCTCATGAGTCTTAAACTGTCTAAAAGGATACACAATGACCTTACCATATTGCATCAACACACACCCAAGACCAACCCTAGAGGCATCACAATACACAACAAATCCATCTGTACCCTCAGGTAGGGTCAATACTGGGGCTGAAGTGGGTCAAGTCCTTAACTCCTGAAAACTCTTCTCATATGCATTCGACTATTGAAAGTTGACTTTCTTCTGGGTCAGCTTAGTCAATGGTGCCTCAATGGATATAAATCCTTCAACAAACCTCCTGTAGTAGCCAGCTAAACCCAAGAAACTCCTGATATCCAAAGGACAAACTGGTTTAGGCCAATTCTTTACAGCTTCTATCTTTTGAGAGTCCACCTGCACACCCTCATTTGAAACCATATGGCCCAAAAATGCTATTGAATCCAACCAAAACTCGTACTAGCTAAATTTAGCAAATAGTTGGGGGTCCTTGAGGGTATGTAGCATAATCCTCAAATGAGTGGCATGCTCATCCTTGATCCGAGAGTATATGAGGATGTCGTCTATGAAAACAATCACAAACATGTCTAAATATGGCTTGAACACCCTATTCATCAAATCCATAAAAGCTGCAGGAGCATTCGTTAGTCCAAAATACATAACTACAAAGTCATAGTGACCATAGTAGGTCTTGAAAGCTGTCTTCGAAATGTCACTCTCCCTAACTTTGAGCTGGTGATAGCCGAACCTGAGATCTATCTTCGAGAAGCACTTAGCACCCTGAAGTTGGTCAAACAAGTCATTAATTCTGGGGAGGGGATAATTGTTCTTAATGGTGACCTTGTTCAACTGTCGATAGTCAATGCACATACGAAGAGAACCATCCTTCTTTCGAACAAAGAGGACTGGTGTACCTCACGGGGACTTGCGAGGTCTGATGAATCCTTTATCTAAAAGATACTTCAATTGATCCTTCAACTCCTTCAGCTCGGCTAGAGCCATTTTGTATGGAGGAATAGAATAGGCTGCGTATCGAAAAGAAGGTCAATAAAAAAGTCAATCTCCTATTCAAGAGGGACTCCTAGTAGATCATCTGGAAAAACCTCTAGATACTCACTTACAACATGGACAGACTGAGGAGTTAGGGTCTCGGATGTAGCATCCTTAACCCGAAATAGGTGGTAAACACACCCCTTGGAAATCATTTTCCTGGCTTTAAGGTAGGAAACAAAGCGACCTACAAGCACGACTGAATTACCCTTCCATTCTAAGATTGGTTCACCGGGGAACCGGAACTCCACCATACGGGTTTTACAATTCACTGAGGTGTAACATGCATGCAACCAATCCATACTGAGGATAACATAAAAATCAGTCATATCTAACTCTTCTAGATCGACTGAGGTGACTTTCTGAAGGACTATGAATGGCGATTTCTGTACACCCGTTGAGCTATAACTGAGTCATCGACTGGAGTAGAGACTAAGAAAAACTCTGATAGGATTTTGGGACTAACTATGAAACTAGTGGCAACATAAGGAGTCACAAAAGATAAGGTAGACCCTGGATCTAACAATGCATACACATCAAGATGAAATACTTACAACATACCTGTGACTATATCTGGAGAGACCTCCCGCTCTTGATGTGATGAGAAGGAATAAAACCTGTTCTAACATTGTCCACCACCTGCACTAGTGGATGTACCTTGTTGAGAAGGACGTGCTGTTGAGCTAGTAGTCTGGGCACGACCTCTGCTATCACCCTGTCTAGCCAAAGGATACTCCCTGAACATAGCTCGGGTTTCCCACACCCAACACAAACATCTAATCTGACTAGGCACTTTCCTATATGGTTCTTACCACATT
Organism: Datura stramonium; assembly: GCA_018107945.1. NCBI lineage: Eukaryota > Viridiplantae > Streptophyta > Magnoliopsida > Solanales > Solanaceae > Datura > Datura stramonium. The sequence continues at coordinate 59,732 of JACEIK010004132.1, read as the reverse complement.
TTTTGTAGACTCTAAAGATGCGCTCTATTAGTGTGTCCCTCTGTCCCCTCGAACCTGATGCCCTAGTCCTCCAATCACCCCGAGGTATAGATGGGATACTGGCTGATGACGGCGCTGGGCCGATGACCTCTGGTGGAACTACTAATGATGTCCACCACTAGACTTCTGTTGGGCGAACCCTAAGCTCCTTGTCCTGGCCCTCTTGGCCTCTCTCTCCCTTTCCCTCATCCGATCCACCTCAATCTGCTAGACATATATCACTAATTGGGAGAAATCAAGATCATTGTTCAACATTGCAATCCTGCACTCCTTGACCAGCGAATCTGACACCCCATACACAAACCTGTTCATGCGAGCTCTCTAATTTACCACCATCTCTAGTGCATATTTGGACAGGCAGGTGAACTCCAAGGTGTACTCTTGGATAGTCATATCATTTTTCCTCAAATTGATGAACACCGCCACCTTTGCCTCTCTCAACTCTCTGGGGAAGAATCGGTCTAAGAAGGCTATCATGAACTCCTCCCAGCTCATGGGAACTGCGCCCACTTCTCTACCATCTCTCTACTGATGATAACAAATATAAGAAACCCCCTTCAGCTAATAGGAGGCTAAGTCTACGCTCTCTTCTCCTATCACCCCCATAATTTGGGCGATCTTCTGAATCTCTTCTAGAAATTCATGTGGGTCCTCATCCACTCTCGACCCAAGAAACTTAGGGGGATTCATTTTGAGGAAATCCCTAACTCGAGTTCGCCGCTGCATTCTCATTCTGGGGAACATGAGCCACTGTAACACCCCAAAACTTTCCTAGATCAAACTCAGACTCAGCAGATTAAACCAGGAAATTTTGCCTAAGAACAACCGAGAAAATGAGTCATTGTTAGCTGTAACGACCCGTTGTCTGGGTCGTGGTCAGCCCTGCCTATGGTCCTTCAGGAACCAATGGGACATGGAACGATCGTTGTGAGGAGAAATGAGTCGTCCTATCACTCATCGTATTCTCATTTTAGATATGAGTTATGCCCTTTCCAGGAACCACGAGTCAAATAACGATTCGTCGTTTGATGTGATGACTCGTTAGTTGGAGTCCTGATAATGTTAAAAACCATCTTCCTGCAATGACGAGATGCAATAATAACCCATCGAATCTCACAATGAGTCATTGTGTGCAGCCGTGACAAGAAGTCTAGAAATCCTCAGATTTTCCAGTGGAGACGACGAGTCGATATAATGACCCGTTGGTTATACCAATGAGTCATTGTGTCTCTTATTGTTGGGGTTCCCAGGTTTTCCTGCCAGTGACAATGGGAAGCACCAACGAACCGTTGGTTCATCTAATGAGTCATGGTCCCCTCTTGTTGCTAATTTCCAGTGAGCCCTATTCTAGGCCCAAGACCAACGACTGGTCCCTACGAGTCGTGGTGTCAACAAATGACTCGTTGTGTGACCCGTCAGTCCCCTGTCGGGCAGTTTTTAAGATTTTCTCCCAGGGTTATTTTAGTAACTTCCCAACTTTTTATCTCTAAACCCTGTTGTTTGAGCATGTTTTAGAGAGAATTAAAGGGGTAGAATGACGTTCCCTTTTCATTCCTCTCATTCTCTCAAGGTTAGGAACGTAGAACTTAGTCAGATAGCACTGAGCAGGAGCAAGGGTTCGACTTTCTTCTCAGATCTTCTCAAGGNCAGATCTTCTCAAGGGTTTTCTCTGGGGTTTTCATTACCAGGTATGTGAGAAATTAGCAAGGGAATTTCCCTTCCCTTGTGCCCCAAAATCCTATTAAAATTTTTTTATCAGTCCTAGCCCTGAGTTTTCAAATTTGAGTAAATTATCAGTCAGATTCTGTCTATTTCATGTGGATTATTGTTCATGTTAATTTTTGAAATATTTCCACTAACTAGAGATCATGTTGATACTTGTTTCCTGTAAAGACGTTTTAGCCCTAGTTCTTGAATACAGTAGTTAGGGTCTTGCATAACTGCTTAGTTATTAATGTTGCTTGACTCTATCAGTGGTGACATTCCCATGTCATTATTATCTTATGAATTTTCAATCAGTTGCATGCTAGTACAATCTCAGTTAGAATGTTAGTACCTTCAGTATATTTCAGAAATGTTTGCTGATCGGTTTGACTACAGTCAGTTCTTGAGGTGTCAGTAATGCCTCCCAGTTATCATATATCAGATATCAATTACCAGTTAGTTCTGCAGACGGTTATGACTCTTCCAGATAAGCAGCTTTGACCTGTCTTAGAACCACCAACTGCAGTTTCAGTTTGATCTTTAGACTGTTACGACGCTTCCAGATAAGCAACTCTAGCCAACCTTAGAACACCAGTTACAGAATTCAGTCCGATAAGACTCTCAAGTAACTTCTAGATAAGTATCCTTGATTTAGTCTTGGACCCCAGTTTTGAGCTATCTGCTTAGTAGTCTGATTAGGACTATCCAGTAGGAGTAGGACTTAGCACCGAGCGGAGTGGGGTTCCAGCGCACCCAGGTTCCTAGAACTACGTTACCATCGTAGGTTATTTTGTTGGCCCAATGGCCCCAGATTTGTGATCACCCAGTTCATGCCTTTATACCCTAGCAAGGTATATTAGGTCCTATCAATGGGGCGTATACATCAAACTCCACATTTAGCTCACGTGGTTATATGTCGGTTATAGACTCTCCTTATAGTCCGTTTAGTTCAATTCAACTTTAGTACAATTTAGCTCAATTTAGTATCTCAGATCCAGGACATGTTTATGAACATTAACTAGGGTCATTATTAACCATATCAGTATTACTTCAGCATATCAGTTTATAGAATTTTAGTTGGTCATTTCAGTTCAGATATTTATTCTTCATGTTATTCATATCTCTCACTTACTTAGTACATTCCAAGTACTGATGCATACTTTCCATGCTGTATCATATCATGATATAAGCGCAGGTTCTCAGTCCCAGCATCGCCAGTAGTTTTCCTCGGACGATATCAGTAGCTGCATTTGGTGAGTCCTCATTTTCTAAGGACGATATTTATTTTCAGCTAGTTTTTTAGTCAGACTTTAGAGTTAGCTGGGGGCTTTTCCCAACAACTTATCTTTTAGTAGTTGGCTTTCAGGCATAGACATAGATATTCAGTATTGTTTTTCAGATATATTGACGCTTGTCAAATCAGATTTCTTAAATGGTTTTATTTATTTAAAGCTTCCGCTTATGTTTACAAAGTTAATTAGTGTAATGATAGACCATTGGTTAGCTTGGGGTCATTTGTGGCACCAAGTACCGTGTCTCGACTAGGGTATAGACTCGGGGCGTAACAAACTTGGTATCAGAGCACTAGGTTTAGTGTATCCTAGGGTTTCTGAAAGCCGCATCAAGTAGAGTCCTTTTCATGGGTGTGATGCATGCTATACTTATGATGGGGAGGCTACGAGGCATTATTAGGAAAACTCCCTTTTGTTCATACTCCTTATCGTGCATTGAAGTTCAATTCCAGAAGCATTCTCTTAACTCATGCTCTATTTCATTTCAGTGAAATTATGCCTCCAAGAAGAGGAAACAGAAGAAGAGCTGACAACGCTAACTGAACTTCCCCACCAGCTCCAGCAGCCCCTCAGGACTATCAAGTGTCCTCAGCAGAATTTGGAGCGACAATTCAGCTGCTGGCTCAGACAGTGACAAACCAAGTGAACCAGCTGGTGGTTCTGATGAACATAAACGGATCCGCAGCAGCTGCTAGTGTTTGGGATTTCACCCGAATGAACCCTCCAACTTTTCATGGATCCAAGGTGGGAGAGGACCCACATGAGTTTGTAGATGAGGTGCGAAAGATCACCCAGATTATGGGTGTTAGTTCCGCGGAGAGTGCCGATGTGGCTGCCTACCAGTTGAAAGGGGTGGCTCAGATTTGGTACGATCAGTAGAAGGAAGGGAGACTAGCAAGAACAGAACTGATAGAGTGGGAAGAGTTCACCACAATATTTCTAGACAGATCCTTCCCCGGGGAGTTGAGGGAGGCTAAGGTCGCAGAGTTTATGAACTTAAAATAGGGTAATAGGACCATGGAGGAATACACATTGGAGTTCACGTGGTTGTCAAGGTATTCTCCAGAGATGGTAGTCGAGCTAAGGGCTCGTATACTTAAGTTACTCAATGGAGTATCGAACCTGGTACTTAAGGAGATTAGGACCGTGATGCTCATAAAGGATATTGACCTCTCCAGCCTCATCGTTCATGCCTAGAAGATTGAGGCAGAAAAGTTGAAAGATATGGAGCGGGAGAACAAACAGGCTAAAACAGGTCAATCATATTATGGCCACTAGAGGTCCGGAGGTAGTAGCCATCCACAACAGCAACAACAGAGGGCTATAGCACCCATTTCAACCAGCACCCCTACTTTTCGATCACGCAATGATCAGAAGGGTGGAGCACCTGGCTCTCAATCCCAGAGTCACAGCGCCAGCAACCCTACCCAGCTTGTCCTAAGTGTGGGAATAACCATCTAGGTGAATGCCTTCTGGGAAAAGAGGGTTGCTTTGGGTGCAGACAGCTAGGTCACCGACTAAAAGAATGTCCGTCAGCAGGAAGGGGGAGATCATAGTCTACCACTTAGCAGCCCCAGCAAGCCGTCCAGCTCAGCAGGGTAACACTTCAGGTATGGATGGAAGTCAGCGTCATAACCACTTTTATGTTTTGTCCTCTCATCAGGATCAGGAGAGCTTACCTGGCGTGGTCATGGGTATGTTACGTATCTTCCATTTAGATGCGTATGCCCTACTAGATCTAGGAGCCACACTATCCTTCATGAATCCCTACGTAGCTGTCCAGTTTGAAATCAGTCCAGAAGTTCTCTTAGAACTATTCTCAGTCTCTACCTCAGTTGGTGAGTCAGTTAGAGCCAGCCGGGTGTATAGAAACTGCCCAATCTCAGTATTGAGTAAAGTCATTCCAGCTGATCTAGTAGAGTTAGACATGGGTGATTTCAACCTCATTTTTGGCATGGTTTGGTTACACTCCAGTTATGCCTCATTTGACTGCAGAACTAAAGTCGTCAGATTTCCAAATGAGTCAGTTCTAGTGTGTATGGGAAGTAGTTCTGCGCCTAAGGGTCGGTTTATTTCATACCTTAAGGAAAGAAAGCTCATTTCTAAAGGGTGCATCTATCACCTAGTTTGGGTCAAAGATTCTAGCTCTGAGACCCCAACTAGCCAGTCATTTCCAGTTGTTAGCGAATTCCCTGACGTGTTTCCTGAAGAGCTTCTCAAAGTCCCCCCCGAACGGAAAATAGACTTCAACATAGACCTTCTTCCATACAATCAGCCCATCTCTCTTCCTCCTTATAGAATGGCTCCAGCTGAGCTTAAGGAGTTGATGGAACAACTAAAATACCTTCTTGATAAAGGTTTCATCAGGCCCAACTTCTCTCCATAGGGTGCTCTAGTGTTGTTTGTGCGAAAGAAAGATGGTACTCTCAGGATGTGTATCGACTACCGTCTGCTGAAAAAAGTTACAGTTAAGAATAAGTATCTCCTTCCCAGGATTGATGACTTGTTCGATTAGCTTCAAGGAGCCAGTTGTTTTTTCAAGGTAGATCTCAGGTTGGGGTATCATTAGCTTAGAGTAAGAGAATGTGACATACCGAAAGCAGCCTTCAAAACTCGGTATGGTCACTATGAATTCGTGGTTATGTCCTTTGGACTACTAATGCCCTGCAACTTTTATGGACTTGATGAACAGGGTTTTCAAGCAGTATCTAGACATGTTCATCATTGTATTCATTGATGACATTATGGTGTACTCCAGATATGATGAAGAACATGCTAACTATCTAAGGATAGTGCTACAGAAGCTCAGAGACTGCCAGTTGTTCGTTAAATTCAGCAAATAGGAATTCTGATTGAAGTCCATGACTTTCCTTAGTCACATGGTCTCAGGTGAGGGTATTCAGGTAGATCCTCAAAATATAGTAGTGGTGAAAGATTGGCCAAGACCTACTTCCCCAATTGATATCAGAAGTTTTCTGGGTCTAGCCAGTTATTACTGACGATTTATAGAAGGATTTTCCTCTATTGCGTCTCCTTTAACTAAGCTAACTCAAAAAAGGTGAAGTTCCAATGGTCAGATGCATGTGAGAAGTGCTTCTAGGAGTTGAAGACTCGGCTCACTACAGCTCCAGTTTTGACCTTACCAGAAGGAATAGATGGGTTCGTAGTATATTGTGACGCTTTCAGAGTTGGGCTGGGTTGTGTTATGATGCAGCGGGGTAAGGTTATAGCTTATGCCTCCAGACAGCTCAAAGTTCATGAGAAGAACTACCCGACTCATGACCTTAAATTGGCAGTAGTGGTATTTTCTTTGAAGATATGGAGGCATTACCTCTATGGGGTTCATGTGTATGTTTTTACTGACCAAAAGAGCCTTCAGTACGTGTTCAGTCAGAGAGATCTGAACCTTCATTAGAGAAGGTGGTTGGAGTTGTTAAAGGATTATGACATGAGCGTACTATATCTCCTAGGCAAGGCCAATGTGGTAGCTGACGCCTTAAGCAGAATGTCTATGGGGAGCATTGCTCATGTTGAAGAGGCAGAAATGAGTTAGCAAAAGATATTCACAGGTTAGTTCGGTTGGGAGTGCAATTGGTTGATTTAGTTGAGGGCAGAGTAGTGATGCAAAGTGGGTCAAAATCCTCGCTAGTTGTTGAGGTTAAGTCAAAACAAGATGAAGATCCCATACTGATTAAATTGAAAGAAGTAGTTCTCAGAAAATAAGTAGAGGCTTTTTCCAAAGGGGGAGATGGTGTGCTTTGTTACCAGGGCAAGTTATGTGTACCGGATGTAGGTGACTTGAGGCAACACATACTAGCAGAAGCACACAGCTCCAGATATTCTATCCACCCAAGTGCCACTAAGATGTACCATGACCTACGGGAAATCTACTGTTGGAATGGAATGAAAAAAGACATTGCAGAATTTGTGGTTAAGTGCCCGAACTGCTAGCAAGTTAAAGTTGAACATTAGAGACCTGGAGGTATGACTCAGGATATCAACATACCCACGTGGAAGTGGGAAGAAGTGAATATAGACTTTATTACAGGTCTACCTCGTACTCATCGGCAACATGATTCAATTTGGGTTATAGTAGATCGGATGACCAAGTCAACACATTTCTTCCCAGTTAAAACTACAGACTCAGCTGAGGACTATGCTAGGCTGTACATCTGGGAGTTATTCAGATTGCATGGAGTCCCCTTATCCATTATTTTTGATAGAAGTACCCAATTCACCTTGCATTTCTGGAAGTCATTTCAGAAAGGACGCGGTACTTAGGTCAAGCTTAGCACAACTTTTCACCCTCAAATAGATTGACAAGCTGAGTGGATTATTCAGACCTTAGAAGATATGTTGAGAGCTTGTGTGATCGACTTCAAGGGAAGTTTGGATGATCACCTATCTCTCATCGAGTTTGCGTACAACAACATCTACCACTCCAGTATTCATATGGCCCCGTTTGAGGAATTATATGGTAGGAGGTGTAGGTCTCCTATAGGGTGGTTTGAAGTTGGTGAAGATACCTTGATAGGGTCAAACTTAGTCCATGAAGCTATGCAGAAAGTGCAACTTATCAAGGAGAGGTTGAAAACAACTCAAAGACAATAGAAATCTTATGTTGATGTGAGGAGGAGAGAGTTAGAATTTGCGGTAGGTGATTGGGTTTACCTGAAAATTTTGCCCATGAAAGGGGTGATGAGGTTTGGAAAGAAAGGGAAACTCAGTATGAGATATGTAGGACCCAACAGGATTCTGAGGTGAATTGGCAGTGTGGTATATGAGTTAGAATTACCTTCAGAGTTAGCAGCTGTGCACCCAGTATTCTATATGACATTATTGAAGAAGTGCATCAGTGACCCAACTTCAGTTGTGCCACTAGATAGTGTGGGAGTGAAGGATAGTCTCTCATACGAAGAGGTCCCAGTTTAGATCCTAGACCGTTAGGTTTGTAATATGAGAAACAAGGAAGTCGCTTCAGTGAAAGTCTTGTGGATAAACCAGCTAGTTGAAGGAGCCACATGGGAGGCAGAAGTGGACACGATGGCCAAATACCCTCATTTATTCCCTTCCAGTTCAGTTCCAACATTAGGTATTAAATTCCTCCTTAATACTCTGTTCAGTTCCGTACTCATTACCTCTATTCAGATTTTCAATAGCATCCTAGTTGCATCAACTCAGTTAGCATGGTTAAATCTATTTGGAATCAGTCATTCCTTCAGAAATTAGTTCATTGTCTCAATATGGGAATTTCAGCTCTTTTCCCAGTTTTTCAATAGTTTTAGCCTTCATTCGAGGACGAATGATCTCAAGGGGGAGATATTGTAATACCCCAAAACTTTCCTAGACCAAAATCAGACTCAGAAGATTAAACCAGGAAATTTTGCTTCAGAACGACTGAGACAACAACTCGTCAGTTGTAACCTATGGTCCTTCAGGAACCAACGGAACAAGGAGTGACTCGTCGTGAGGAGCAACANCACTCGTTGTATTCCCATTTTAGAGATCAATTATGCCCTTTCTAGGAAACCATGAGTCAAATGATGAGTCATCGTTTGATGTGAAGACTCATGGGGTGACTCGTTAGTTGAGGAGTCCTGAAAATGTTAAAAACCTTCTTCTTGTAACAACAAGATGGAACAATGACCCGCCAAATCTCATAACAAGTCGTCGTGTGCACCGTGACAACAAGTTCATAAATCCTCAGATTTTCCAGTGGAGACGATGAGTCGATATAGAGATCCGTTGGTTCTACCAACGAGTCATTGTGTCGCTCATTGTTGGGGTTCCCAGGTTTTCCTGCCAGTGACAAAGGGAAGCACTAACATCTTGTTGGTTCATCCTATAAATTGTGGTCCCCTCTCGTTGCAAATTTCCAGTGAGCCCTATTCTAGGCTCAAAACCAACGACTGGTCCCAACGAGTCGTGGTGTCAACAACGACTCGTTGTGTGACCCATTGGTCCCCTGTCGGGCAATTTTCTAGATTTTCTCCTAGTATTATTTTAGTAACTTCCTGCTTTTTATCTGTAAACCCTGTCGTTTTGAGCACGTTTTAGAGAGAATTAAAGGGGTAGAACGACGTTTCCTTTTCATTCCTCTCATTCTCTCAAGGTCAGGAACATAGAACTTAGTCTGATAGCACAGAGCAGAAGCAAGGGTTCGACTTTCTTCTCAGATCTTCTCAAGGGTTTTCTCCGGGGTTTTCATTACCAAAGTATGTGAAAAATTAGCAAGGGAATTGTCCTTCCCTTGTGCCCCAAAAACCCATTTAAATTTTTTTATCAGTCCTAGCCCTGAGTTTTCGAATTTGAGTAAATTATCAGTCAGATTCCGTCTATTTCATGTGGAATGTAGTTCATGTTAATTATTGCGATATTTCCACTAACTAGAGATCATGTTGATACTTGTTTCTTGTAAAGATGTTTTAGCCCTAGTTATTGAATGTAGTAACTAGGGTCTTGCATAACTGCGTAGTTATTAATGTTGTTTGACTCTATCAGTGGTGACAATCCTATGTCATTATTATTTTATAAATTTTCAGTCAGTTGCATGCTAGTACAGTCTCAGTTAGAATGTTAGTACCTTCAGTATATTTCAAAAATGTCAGCTGATCAGTTTGACTATAGTCAGTTCTTGAGGTGTCTGTAATGCCTCCCAGTTATCAGATATCAGTTACCAGTTAGTTCTACATACGATTATGACGCTTCCATATAAGCAACTCTGACTAGTCTTAGAACCACCAACTCCAGTTTCAGTTTGTTCTTTAGACTGTTACGACGCTTCCAGATAAGCAACTTTGGCCAGTATTAGAACACCAGTTACTGAATTCGATCCGCTAAGACTCTTAGGTAACTTCCAGATAAGTATCCCTGATTTAGTCTTGGACCCCAATTTCGAGCTATCAACTTAGTAGTTAGATTAGGACTATCTAGTGGGAGTAGGACTTAGCACCGAGTGGACCGGGGTTCCAGCGCACCCAGGTTTATAGAACTATGTTGCCACCGTAGGTTATTTTATTGGCCAAATAGCCCCAGATTTGTGATCACCCAGTTCATGCCTTTATACCCTAGCAAGGTATATTGTGTCCTATCGATGGGGCGTATACATCAAACTCCATTTTTAACTCACGTGGTTATATGTCGATTATAGATTCTCTCACTAGTCAATTCAGTTCACTTCAGTTTTAGTGCAGTTTAGCTCAGTTTAGTATCTCAGATCCAGGACATGTTTATGACCATTTACCAGGGTCATTATTGACTATATCAGTATTAGTATCTCATATCCAGGACATGTTTATGACCATTAACGAGGGTCATTATTGACCATATCAATATTACTTCAGCATATCAATTTACAGTATTTTAATTGGTCATTTCATGTCATTTTAGTTTAGATATTTATTCTTCATATTATTCATATCTCTCACTTACTCAGTATATTTCAAATATTGAGGCATACTTTCCATGTGTATCGTATCATGATACAGGCGCAGGTTCTCAGTCCCAACACCATCAGTAGTTTTCCCCGGAGGATATCAGCAGCTGCATTTGGTGATCGTCATTTTTCGAGGACGATATTTATTTTCAGCTAGTTCTTTTAGTCAGACTTTAGAGTTAGCTAGGGGCTTGTCCTAGCAACTCATCTTTTAGTAGTTGGCTTTCAGACATAGACATAGATATTCAATATTGTTTTTTCAAATGTATTAACGCTTGTCAAATCAGATTTCTTAAATGTTTTTATTTATTTAAAGCTTTCTCTTATGTTTACTCAGTTAATCAGTATAATGCTAGACCATGGGCTATCTTGGGTTCACTTGTGGCACCATATACCATGTCTCGTCCAGGGTATAGACTCGGGGCGTGACAGCCACTGCCTGCTGATTGACCTGAGCGGTCAAGGCCTTACCCAATAACTGAAAAGTTTCCTTAAACTCGGCATGAGAGACCTGCTCGGGTAAAGGACCTGCTGGTGCTGGCGGGGCTTGCTGATGCCCATCCCCATTGCCATCCTCATGTCCATTTGCATTCCCGTTCCTTCTTCCATTCATACGACATAGAGGCATGATTCTGTAAATGTGTATATCACGAGCTAGAAGGGAAATTTCCTAAAACATATTTTAGCCTCTCCCCTATAAGTATGGTGCACTTCACACCCATGGAAGAGACTCTACTTAACGTGACTTTTAGACACTTTGAACCTTTGCTCTAATACCAAGTTTGTCACGACCCGAGCTGAGACCTCGGATCGAGACACAGGATCTAGAACCACGAATGACTCCAAATCGACCCATGACATGAAAATAGAGGCTAAAGAATATAAATTAGCCAAAACTGATAAACTGAACATGAATAAGCGGAAGTCTACACACTTAATAATCATAAATCGAGTCAACACTGATAAACAGAGTTTCTAAACATTGTCTAAAAAGGCTCTAATATAACTGATGAGCTAATGGGACAACATCCCCAACTAGCTCAACGAAAGTCTGTAACTAAAATAACAAAATAGCAAACTAAACTGAGTATCCACAGAAGATGAGGACTCACCAACACTGGCTAGAAAGACTGATACGGAAACAGGACTAATGTCACACTTGAGTCTAATCTCTTGGACCTGTATCATGAAACGATACAACACAGAGTATGCGGTCAGTACTTTGAATGTACTGAGTATGCAAGGTAACTAAAAACGGACTAATAAAATACATAAAAGTTCATAAGAGTAGGGAATTTCAAACATGAAGTGATAATCATAACTTAAACATGATGGATCAAGGTTTTCAAAACTACTCATAAACTAGTCAAATCGTAATCATAAGAGAAACCTTATAGAAACATAACTTGAGCCAAAGTATCGTAATCATGATCATGAATAAAACATAAGGAACAATGGGAGGACTTGTCTTAACCGACACTATCATGATAGAGCTTACATGATGCCCCAACTTTCTCGCTCAACTGCCCAAAGCCGTCCTGGGCTTTCCATGTAAGGGACGTGAATGAAGTGATATCACTAATAGGGACCCACCTAGAGTCCATAATAGGGACTGATGTGCTGTGAGTTTACAACACTTTCGATGCTTAAACCTGAGAAAATAACATGGACTTAAGTATGTTTATATGGATATGAGGTTCTCTTGCTTTATTTTCAGGGAAACTAGGTGTTGGAGCAAAATTGTGCAAAAGATGCATAAAAGTGTAAAAAATTAACTAAGTACCAATCTTAGTATGAGCTATACCTAGATTGTACGAGTCGTACTAAGACTCATGTAAAATCTCAGAAGGCTTAAATAATGTGAAGGCAAAGTACGACTCTTAGTACGAGCCGTACCAAGATGGTACAAGCCCAAACTGGAGTCGTGAAAATCTTCAGAGAAAAATTTGCACAAGCAGTCTCTTGATACGTGTGGAACCACAGATTGTTACATCTACTTACGACCCATACTATGAGCCGTTAGGATCTTCAGTGATTCTTAAAGACTTGGCAGAACTCTAGATGCAACAAGCAAGTACGAGTCGTAGGAGCAAGGTATGAGGCATACCACAACACTCATAGAAAACTTTAGAAGATGTCAAAGCTCTCAGGGCCAAGCCACAAATGAATTGTATGACTCGTCGGATCATGGTACGAGTCGTAACAGTTGCCAACACTTAGTCCAATCTACATTAGCAAAGGGATGTACGAGAGCTAGGTACGACCCATACAATCCTGTTACGGATTGTATGATCAGTTGTAGGATGAGTCGGCGCCAGATATGAAAATTTCCATGTTAGCTTAAGGAGAGATTTCTGATGTCTGTATAAATACCTTCTATGTTTTTTAGTAGGAGAGAGAGGAGTAGACATGTGATTACATTGAGAGAAATATCATTTGTGAATTATTATCAAGCTTTGGAGAGCAATTCTTGAGATCACACTTGATTTATCAATTGTTCTTGATTTTGTTCATCAATATTCAAAGAAGGTTTTCTTCCAATTGTTGTTGTAAGTATTTAATTATGTTTTTGTCTATGAGTACTATATATAATCTTACAATCATGAGTGGCTAAAACCTCCACAACTAGGGTTGTGGGAACTATGGATGATTAATGAAATAGGGTTACACAAAGTGATTCAAAACCAAAGCTAAACACTTGTATTGTATTCTCTTCATCTTTAAATGTTTCTTAACGGTGCGCAATGTTAGGACTTTCCCGAATTCTTTACTTGCTTGAACCTAGAGAAGTAGAGATTAGTAAAAGAGAATTACAACAAAGCTTTGATATTTATGATCATTGTATGAATTGAGCTGCGGTCGCAGGAAAGTTAATTTGGAACATATTGATAACGATTAGTTTGAAATTACTCATGAGACCTGACCCGGTGATTGAGTATAGTCATCCAATAGGGATGAATCAGTCGTTTGGATGAACCCTAGTTATCAATTCTACAAGTAAGCATTGGGATTGATCATGCGTATATACCCGAAGTAGTTATGAACCCATGGGGAATACTTATCCTAGTTATTTTACAATCTTGATAACAACCACAATTACAATCTTGTTTTATTATTGTTTTTCTTTAAACACCCCAATTTGGAGATAACTTACCAACAAGTTTAAGTACCAACAAGTGGGTTCGACCTAAACCTCTTTGTTGGGTTCTTCATTGACAATGTCCGCTTCATACTTTGCCAGGAAGTGTGAGTTTGAGCATTATTAGGGACCCACCTAGAGTTCATAAATATAAACTACGTTGGCGCGTATTTTTGAGACCATGGAGTTTACCTGAATGCCGGGCCTACTTGGTGCTAGACACGGCTCCTAAAAACATGAACATGAAGGCTCGTATAATAATTGTGAAATCATACATGAAGTTCATGGCTATTTAAAACATAACATAGTTGTTCATACTTGAAATACATGATTAGCCATGAAATAAGAGCCCGTGAGTCAGCCAAAATCAGAAATTCATCAATCATGAAGAGCATACATGCTTGATAAGATCACCATACTTGAGATTTATAAATTCATGAAGATTACTTGTAGGAGCTTGAACCTTGAATGGGCGAGAGCCGTCCAAGGGCTAATAGAAAATCTACATGAGTTGGATGAGTTTAGAATGAGGGCATATGAGAATGCAGCTATTTACAAAGCCCGCATGAAGCATCATCATTACCAAAAAATTTTGCAGCGGAATTTTTCTCCAGGGGACTAGGTGTTGTTTTTCAATTCACGATTGAGATTATTCCCTGGGAAGCTAAAATCTAAATGGTTAGGGCCATTCAAGGTATCACAAGTTTACGAAAGCGGTGCCATGGAACTTCAAGGAGAAAATGGGTCAAAATTCTAGGTTAATGGGCAAAGGGTAAAAAGATATTTGGGAGTGTTGGAGGAGGTTGGGCAAACAGAGGTGCTGTACCTAGATGAACCATAAAACATACGGAACCACATCATGCCATGACATTAACTAAGGGTCATCTTGGGAGGGAACCCAAGCATTCTTATTTTCTGTTCTCTTTGAACATTTTAGCGCTTTGTTGTTTTTGATTTTCTTAGGTAAGTGCAATTCAAGGTAAAAGGGGGACAAGGCGTGACAGGCGCTTTAGCGTGGAACACCAATGCAAAAGTGCGGGGCGTCGCCCTCCCCTAGAAGATAAGGAAGTACACAAGATAATTTGGGAGGCAATCGTGGACTCGCCAGCAAGGACATCGATATCAATTCGCGAACCACCGTCGAATCGCCAACTCTAGTCAGTACACGTAGAAGTTAAAAGCACGTTCGAGGACTCATCAGGCGATTCGCTATTGCAAAGGCGCGAACTGCCGATATGCCACCGGTCTTAACCAGTGTACTTGGAAGTAATCGTCATATCGGCATCTCACCCAGAGAAATGCCGGTGTCAATCCATAAGACGCCAGTCAGTCGCCGGCTCTGAATCAGGAGCCTTCACAGGTAATGCCCATTGGCACCCACATCGTCGGCTCATCGGATCTCTTCGACGATTATCGGTATGCCTGATCTAGGTTTATGTTCTTCTCAGAAGGTTGACCAGTCTTTGACCTTATAATTCCCATTTTTTATTTTTCCTACCATCTCTCATATTCCCATCAAACCACTCTTCCACCTAACCTCCATCAATATCCACCTCCCTCTTGCCCAATCACCATCCCTTTCTTCACATTTAAATCGTTCTTCCCATTTTCCATTCTCATCCCTACCTATATTTCCACAAATTTAGAGTAACCACAGTAAGCAAGTGCAAGGCCCTCTCCACTAGTTATCACATCTCATTTTGGTATGGCTTTTCTAGCTTATGTTCGAATTAAGAATGAAAATCTACCATGATGCATGATTAGAGTAGATATTGCTGATGCTTTGTTTTTAATTTATTACCTCATGTTTTGTTTTGTGATGTGTGGTTCACTTCTCATGTTTTGTTTTGTGATGTGTGGTTGGTTTATTTTTTGTTTTTTTGTTTTAGGGGTGAAAGTCTGAGTAACCCCAGATGTGTCACCTTCACAATTTTTTCCAATGATAGATAGACTGACAACTTTCTTAAGGAAAAATTATCGTTATTAATTCAGATGAAATCTATAACTATAAAGGATTATGGAGGAGCACTTTGATTCAACCGAGTGGGAGATAACCCATTTGGCGAACCGCCGGTCATGCTCGACAAATCGTCGGTGAAACCGTGGGTTTGATTGAATTTTTTTTCAAATTTCTGTCACGAACCCGTGTTCAAGCAGTGATTCGTGATTCTAGAGCAACGATTCATTAGTGGGGGTCGCTGATGATTGGGGCTCTATCCAGTTTACTGGTTCCTACCGATGAACTCATCGGCGCTTCGCAGAGCTGTCTCCGCCTTTTGCCGATGTTTCACCGGTATCACCTAGATCACCTTACAACCCTTTGGTTATTGTTTTGTTCTCCAATGTTCTGAGTGTTTTCTCAATTTTGTGCATAATACTAATAGTCTGCATTGGGGCTCTATCCAGTTTACTGTCTTTACCGATGGTGAACCCATCGGCGCCGCAGAGCCGTTCCGCCTTTTGCCGATGTTTCACCTAACATCACCTAGACTACCTTACAACCCTTGGTTATTGTTTTGTTCTCCAATGTTCTGAGTGTTTTCTCAATTTTGTGCATAATACTAATAGTCTGCAGCACCATGTCCACATCCGTGACAAATGAAATAAGAAAACACCAATGAGCAACATCGACGCATTAACTCTGCCTTCGATGAAACCCTGGCTGTATAACACATATTTGCTTTGGGCTTGATTGAATGGAAGAGTATTATAGGTCCTTCAAGTAAAAGAGGTCTATCCATGCAGAAACACAATTTGAGGTAAAGTCCTCGTAATTGATTTTCCCAATATCTACTATCGATATGAGAAATTGGGGTCCATTCACCATACCCATTGACCCCACAGTTGGTGTGGAGTTCTATGAGCACCAAGGCATGACAAAGCCTCCTAAAGAACAAAGTCCAAATAGATATAATGCCTAGCGTCTCGTATGGGTATGGTGGCCAGAGGTGCCCATAACCTGCATAATCAATTCCCTATTGGGCCGAGGTAATCCAACCAAATTAAGCATTTTGCAGGAAGGTGGAAGATAATAAAACCAGTTCCAATGGGTAGCTAGCATAATTGCGATAGGTCAACCACAATGGGTTATCTCTTAGGATTTGATTCATCATCGTGACCTAAAAATTTAGCCCGTATATGGCGAGATTTGGTTTGTGTTCGTTTAATTCCTTCCTACAACAGAAGTCCTAATTGAAGTTGCACCTTACCGCCTGCATTATGGATCATATACATAAATGTTGAGAAATCCACACAGATCAATTAATAAGAAGGGCTACAAAGATGCCACATCATTACCATATCCTAGCTCAGGAGAATATTGTGTGTGGATTCATGCCCTTGTTTTGTCCATTGGATAAAAACCGTACGGGGTTGACGATATGATTACATTGGAAACCAAAATTGATAAAGATGCCCCAAATTTTGAAGCGGCCAAAGGTACAGAGAATGACTCAACCACCGACTTCTAAGTCCTCTCTACAACCTGAAGGCCGCCTCTAAGCGCTGAGGTTCATTCTCTACACCAACCGACTTGCTCAAAATAGCACAAATGGGCCTGCCGAAAGTCAGATTGTAAAATTAGCCAAGGCCATCCCTTCCATTATCCAACAAGCTACAAGAGCTATGCAACCTTCTAGAGAGATATTGAGAGGCCTCTGTGCTACAATTGAGGTCTTAGAAATGTGATGTGATTTCTTTGAGGAAGGATGTACATTCACGGACCTCCACTCCGCCAAAGAACCCAAACCCCTCCCCGAATCGCTTGCAGTGACATCACAGCCCTATCTCAAAGCCCATCGGATGATTAGTCGATGGGGTATGACAGTTCATCGGATATGGTGTTCCGAGGAGGAGGAGTTATATCATAGCCGACTACCACCGCCTCCAATGCCTACTGTTCCGAGAAGAAGATCCATCTTGGAAACTTCAAGTGTATTACCATATTATGAGCTTCAAACTCACCGGATAAATGGGTTGTCCTGATATGCTGTGAGTTTACAACACTTTGATGCTTAAAACTGAGAAAATATCATAGACTTAGGTATGTTTATATGTATATGAGGTGCTTTTTGTATTTTTGTTTTTCGGGAAAATAGGTGTTGGAGCAAAAATGTGCAAAAGATGCATAAAAGTGTAGAAAATCAGCCAATTACCAATCGAAGTACGAGCCATACCTAGATTGTACGAGTCGTACTGAGACTCATGAAAATCTCAAAAGGCTTAAATAGTGTGAAGGCAAAGTACGAATTCTACATTTATCCGTAGAAAGTACGAGCCTTGATTGAGTCGTGAAAATCTTCGCAGAAAAATTTTCACAAGCAATTTCCTTGGTACGAGTGGAACCCACAGATTGTAATATCTACTTACGACCTGTACCATGAAACGTGGGGATTCCAGTGATTGTTAAATACTTGGCAGAACTCTTAGATGCATAAGGCACGAGTAGTAGGGAGCAAGCTTGCGTGCGTGCCACAACACTCGTAGAAAACTTTAGAAGATGTCAAAGTTCTCAAATGGACAAACTACGGGGATGGATTGTATGACTCGTAGGACCATGGTACGAGTCATACCAGTTGCCAACACTTAGTCAGATCTACAACAGCCAAGGGATGTACGAGAGGCAGGTACGGCCTACAAAAACTTGTTATGGGTTGTATGATCATCAGACCTAGTCTGCGCCGTATATGGAAATTTCCTTGTTAACTTAGGGAAAAGTTTTTGATGGCCATATAAATACCTTATATGTTTGGTTTTAGTGGGAGAGAGAGGGTAGTAGGCATGTGATTACATTGAGATAAGTATTATTTGTGAATTATTATCGCTTCGAGAGTAATTCCTGAGATCAACACTTGATTTTATCAATTGTTCTTGATTTGTTCATCAATATTCAAAGCGTGTTTTCTTCAATTGTTGTATTATCTTCATCTTTAAATGTTTCTTAATGGTGCGCAATGTTAAGACTTTCCCCAAATTCTTTACTTTCTTGAACGTAGAGAAGTATAGATTAGAAAAGAGAATTACAACAAAGCATTGCTTTTATGATCATTGTATGACTTGACACAACAGTGGTGCGACTTGGAACATATTGATAACGATTAAAAAGAAATCACTCATGAGACCTGACCTGGTGATTGAGTATAGTCATCCAATAGGGACGAATCATTCATTTGGATGAACCCTAGTTATCAATTCTACAAGTAAGCATTGGGATTGATCACGCGTGTATACTTGAATTAGTTATGAACCCATGGGAAACACTTACCCTAGTTATTTGCAAATCTTGAAATCAACCATAATTGCAATCTTGTTTTATTATTGCTTTTTTTGAACACCCCAATTTTTAGATAACTTACCAACAAGTTTAAAATACCGGCATTAGTCTAGATCTTAACTTATTCCCTGTGGGTTCAACCCCAACCTCTTTTTGTGGGTTCTTTATTAACAACGTCCGCTTCATACTTTGCCAGGAGTTGTGAGTTTGAGTGTTATCTGGGACCCACCTAGAGTTCAT
This sequence comes from Datura stramonium, assembly GCA_018107945.1. NCBI lineage: Eukaryota > Viridiplantae > Streptophyta > Magnoliopsida > Solanales > Solanaceae > Datura > Datura stramonium. The sequence continues at coordinate 40,611 of JACEIK010004132.1, read as the reverse complement.
GAATATAAACCTACATTGGCACGTATTTCTGAGACCATGGAGTTTCCTGCACGTCGGCCTGGCTTCTGGCATAGACACGCTCCCAAAACATACACATGAAGGCTCGTATAATAATTGTGAAATCATACATGAAGTTCATGGGCTATTTTTAAAACTTAATAAGTTACTCATACTTGAAATACATAATTAGCCATGAAATAAGGACCCGTGAGTCAGCCAAAATCATAAATTCATAAATCATGAAGAGCATACATGCTTGAGAAGATCACCATACTTGAGAATTCATATATTTACAGAGCAATTTGTATGAAATCATATCATAAATCATAAATTAGGTCTTAGGAGAACCACAATCATAATAGAATCATAAACTTGACTTTTCATTAAGCTTGCATAATTGGGCATAATTTTTCTAAAATTTAAAAATCATAATTAATAATTGAAAATAAGTATACAATATTCCATAGATCATTTTAAAATATGATTTGAAACATTAAGGGAATTGACCCATAAATAAATCATAGAGAATTTCATAAAAATTGGGATAAAACCCTATAGCATCATACACTTGAATCATGAACTTGAGGAGAAATTTGGGCATGAGAGGAAAGAAACCCTCATTCATGGCCTTTCATACCTGGGTAAACCACTTTATCTTTATTTTGAAAGCCCAAGAGATTTGGAGAGTTAGAGGATTCCTGCTTGATCTTCAATGAACCCTCTAAATTTGCATGCATGGGAGTTGAGGGATTAAAATAGTTAAACTCACCTAATACACTCTTTTTAGGCTTAAAGCGATGTAGTTTATGGCTTAGAGCTTAGGATTTACGAAATACCCTTAATGAATTTGTAGAAAACCGACCGCTACCGTTTATGAATCGCACTAATGAAGTTGTACAATCCTCTTAAGACTCGTGGTATCCTCCTATACTGACCAAGTCCAAAACCTCCAACCTCTAAATATTTATATGAATCTAATATGATCCGTAACAACATCTTGATGAGTTGTACTATCACCCGTACTATCGATCATTGGATAACTCCGAGACTTGCTACGACTAATGACATCATGGGTCGTGCCTCATACTATGAATGATAGTGGGGACTCATGGTATGGGAAACAAAAATCTCTAACCTGGTCCTCGGGTCTTCCTAATGACCCGTACTACCAACCTATGGATCGTAGGTTGAGTCGTGCATCGGAGGCAAAATGTAGATTTTCCGTCAACTCATTTCCAATCCTCTCAAGTCTAGTCTTAGGAACCTTCGAGTATTACAATATCTCCTCTGGAAGTTGAAATAGATCCCCTAAGAATAAAATGTAGAAATGGACGCTATGGCTAATCTTGGCTCTTCTACCGATGTTTTGGGGAAAACTAGAGATAATCATACAACTTCTCCCTTCGACTCTAGACTAAGTCCTCGCTGAAGTAAAATCCATAAATCTAACTTGGGACTGGCACAATCATATTATGATTATTTTAAGAGTGGTACATTTACCGAAGATGGAAAAGCATCCCCGACCCTCAAAACTAAAGCAATATATTATTGCCTAGTCGGAGGATAGTTATACCAAATGTCTTTTCACAGCCTGTTGGCTAAGTGCCTTGGACCATGGGAAATAGACTATGTGATGAAGGAAATACAAAAGGGCAGCCGTGAAATCATTCGGCATGAATTTCTCGTGCACAAACCAAAACCTTTGCGCATTGAGGAGTGGCGCAGCAGGTCCAAAACTTTCAAAAATTGACTAACAGCTTATGCATTGGCTACGCTACACTAAAGGCAAAACTTCGCAGGAAATGCAAGTCACGCTCCTGGGTGCGTTGGATGGTACGACGTGCCAGGGCCATTTTGGGATGAATTTTCAAGTTTAAAAGCTGTACTTCTCAAGAGAAAAAGAGTCATCGGATGACTTGCTTATAAATATAACATTTATGGTATTTTAGGAATCATTCATCGTATTGATTAGTTTGTACGGCTCTTGGAAGAAGAGACAAAGCTCATTTCTAGGTTTTCTTATTTACTTTATTTTGTCAATTCAAATGATGAATGCTTTAGTTTTTCGCTTGAACATGAGTGGCTAAACTTTTGTTCTGGGGTTTTGGGCCATAGCTTATGGCTGAAGTTTGAACATTTGTTTATGCTAGTTCTTAATTCTTCATTAAAGGTTGTTTATGCTATCTTGTACTGCTTAGATTGATCACCTCATGAATATATTTGTTGGATTTTTGCTGAACTTAGGAGAGAGAATCAAAGGGTTAAAAGAAAGTATAGAATAGGTTTCAATAACTTCCTTGTCCAATGGGTTCAAGATATATTTCATTGTCGAGATAGAATATACTCCTTCAACCCAGCTTCAGTTGAATAAAAGTAGTTACAACCGGCTGCCTCATATGTTTCTCCCGCGACCATAGAGATATAGGCATTAAGGGTCAAGTGAGATAGTTCTTGAATGTTCAAGAGAATGGCAATAAATGGAATAGTAACTTCTGCAACTAGCAACCTTAGGAAGAATTAGTCTAGCGTATTCATGTCTTAAAACTCAACCTGAAACGAAGAAGTGCCAAGAATCTCTTAGATTCTAATCATTTGAATTACAAAATTTAGAAAAAGCCGTTCAATCCATTAGTTAATTTACTTTTCAAGTTAGTAGTATAATCTTCAAACTATTCCCCATTTTTATCTGTGTTTTTTTAGAATAGTGATAGTTTCATTCAACTTGATTGTGTGGATATGTAGCCATAGGAAACCGGCTCACATCATGATGCCATGATAGGTGATCTTGATTTGTTGTGTGCTGTACATAATGTAACATTTATAACTTGCCTAAGTGTGTATAGGATATTTAGTTGCTAATAAACTAAGGTGTGATTAAGGCGTTTCTTTGAAAAAAACTCATTTTTAAAAATTATTGTTGTACCTTCCTAATTCTATCCCTAGTTAACCCTCAGAGCCTAGTTTCCTGATTTTCTTCTCTAGCTAAGCAAACAAGCTTATTCTCCTTTATTGTGTGACTCCAGATTTTTTTTATCTAAAGTAGTCTCGACGACTTTTGAGAATTAAGAATAAGGGTCCATCGAGGTAGAAAAAGCTAAAAGAAAGGAAAGAAAAGAAAACAATGTGTGATGATAAGAAGAGAAAATAGAAGACGGGTGCCCATATGAGATGTTGTCTACTTACTGCTAGAGCATAAATGAAAATATTTGAATAGTTAATCAATCTTGTGAACTTATAAGTAGAAAGTAACAATAAGAAGTAAAAAGGGGCATGCGAAAAGAGAAGGGAATTAGTGAAAGAAAAGGTGAGCAGTAAGACAAAGTGGTGGACAAGAAAGATGAAAAGAAAATCTTAAAGTGCTTAGGACGGGTAGCCACTACTAAAGAAAAATATTGCTACTCATCTCCTTAGCCGACATACAACCAAGAAAAGTCCTTATGATCTAACTCTTTGCTGAAGAAACTAAATAGTCTAAATGTACTTGAGGGGCAAGCTTATATGTCACATGTGTATGATACATCATTTTTAAGAGTGAGTGTGTCTTGGTTATGTTCCAAGCTTTAATTGATGATATGAGGGAAGGAATATCACTAAATAAGTGAGGGCATAAGATTGTCAAAGTCTGTGTACTATGTGTTTCATTTTCATACTTAATCATGTTGGCCCTGCTTTGAAAAAGATGAGTCTGGCTTATAGAGGTATGTAGTCTGAATGTGAAAACTTCTGTGTGCTTTTCTGATATGAGTTGTTATGAGTTGATGAACCACTGATGCATGTGCTATGTGCTAGCTGCTGAGTTAGATTGATAGGGGTAACAAGAGGTGAGAAAAGATTTTCATACACGTAAGTAAGGATTGCTTGAGGACGAACGGGGAGGTGATGTTGGGCATATTCTTTGTGCAATTTGAATCCTTATGAAATGCATGAATACATGTTTATATATGTCTTGTGAGCTAACAAGTGTTTTAAGATGTTTTTGAGGAAGGAAATCAAGGAAAAGGATCAAAAATGGCACTGGTGTGAAGGAAGAAGAGTTCACAAAAATTGGCTTGGTGAGATAGCTGGTGTGGCGCACCAAACATAAACTTCTTAGAGAAATTATGCTCATTTTGGTGCATTGGGTGGCGTGGCGCGCCAGGTCCTCAAATCTAGAAGAAAATTGATAAACACCTTGCCGAGATGAATGTAGAGGTGAATTTAACAAGAATTCATATTTAGAAAATTTTTCCAATACTTTGGTGCATTGAGTGGAGTGGCGCGCTAGGTTCAAAACTTTAGAAAAATTGACTAACACCTTGTGCATTGGTTGGTGTGGTGTTCTAGAGGCAAACTTCAAAGGAATTGCAAGTCACAGTCTACCACTTTTGGATGGTGGCGCACTGCAGCCATTCGTGATGGATTTTCAAGTTTAAAGTCAGATTTCAAGGGCAAAAGAATCATTGGATGCATTGCTTATAAATATAACATCAAGGGAATTTTTTAGGAATCATTCATCATATTGATCAGTTTGTACATAGTTCTGGAGGAAGAGACAAAGTTCATTTTCTGGGTTTTCTTTTAACTTTACTTTTTTAATTTGAATGATGAATGCTTTAGTTTTCTACCTGAACATGAGTGGCAAAACTCTTATTCTAGGGTTTTAGGCCACAACAATGGCTGAATTTTTTTGAACATTTATTTATGCTAGTTTTTAATTCTTCATTAAAAGTTGTTTATGCTTTATTATTTTCATTGTTTATCGTTAGATTGATCACTCATGAATATATCTAGTTAGCTTTTGGTTGAACTCGGGAGAGAATCAAAAAGGGTTAAAATAAAGTATAGAACTTGGTTTCAATAACTTGTCCAATGGGTTCAGATAGAATTCATTGCTGAGGTGATAGGAATATACCTTCAACCCCGGTCGCTTGAATACAAGTATTACAACCTGCCTCATGTTTCTCCTACGACCATAAAGATATAGGTGTTAGAGTTCATGAGATAGTTCTTGGATGTTCGGAAGAATGACAAGAAATGGGATAGTAACTTTCAACTACCAACCTTAGGAATAATTAGTCTAGCGTATTCAAATCCTAAAACTCAATCTAAAGTGAAATTGCGAGGATCTTAGGTTCTCATCATCACTCACCATAAAAAATTTGTGAAAAATCATTCAATCCATTAGTTAATTTACCTTTCATGTTTAGGTAGTATAATTCTAAACTATTCTATTTTATCTGTGTTTATTAGAATAGTAAAATAAAGTGTTAACCTGAAGTACTAACTCCGACAAGTCTCGAGGGATCGGTATCGAGACTTCACCATCCTATATTACTTGATGATCACGTGCGCTTGTGTGCGCTTGGGTGACATCAAATTTTTTGGCGCCGCTGCTGGGGACTTGAATATTTATTATTTATTTTTAGTTGAAATTTTTATTTCACTATTCAGTATTTTACGTTAGTTGTTGGTTGCTTGCATATTTCGTGTGTTATTTGTTCAAGTATTTAATTTTTGTAAGTATGTTATATAGAATTTTTTTAAGAATTTATCACTCTTCTTAACATGACATCTTGGAATACAAATTGGTCGGGAACACGGGGATTCATATTTTAGTGATCTTTGTTTGAATTGTGGAGGACTCCACTTGTGGCAACGCTTATTACTTTTAGTGTATGTGATGATCTAAATGACCATTAGAGTAGTTGTCCAAATTTTTATTCCTCTTCCCCAAGCCCCTATTATGCTCCTCCTATTGTTTTTGATGCTTACATAAATAATGAAGAGGAGGAACATCATGCTCAAATAAGAAATATGAAAAAACTAATATGGGAGAATATGGAAGTAATTAGGGAGCAAAAGATAATCAACAAAGAAAAGCCTTAGAGAGGATGAGCACCAAGCTCAGGAGATGATGACTGAGGTTGCAACTTGTAATAATTCTGCAAGTCACGATCTTAGCCAATACCAAGAGGAACATCAAGCGGAAAGGAGAATAGAGCTCAAAAGAGATAGGACAATTTGGATTAAGTATCCATGACTCCGCAAACGTTTTTTAAATTAAAAAATTGAGGCATCCGAGACCCAACTTCAAAGTGTGTGTGGATACTAGCCAATGCATAGAACAAAAAGACGAATGCCAACCGTTAGACTATTCTTTGTTGGATGATGTTGATGTTGATGAGGTGGATAAAAGTGAGAAAGTCAAAAAAGTCAATCTTGGAGTTGGGGAGTATTGTCCTCATTCTAAACACTTTTCGACATTGTATTTGGTGAGCAACCTAGATATAGAGCCTTCCAAGACTATGGAGATATGTAGATGAGGAATAATGCTCTTATATTCTAAAATTTATTATTCCAAAAAGACATAATGACATCCCTCACTTATGGGACAAGAAGGGCAAGATGCAATATCTATTACTTGGTCCCTTCATGTTTACACCACCTCCCCTTGAGCATAGTAGAAAATTGAAAAAAATTAGTGAAATTTATAAGCTCAAATGGAGAAAAAATGGTGAAACTTGAAGGCCTGTGCCAATGCCGTTAAATTAGGCTCTTTTTGGGAGGAAATCCAATTTGTAATAGTGCAGTTTTTCTTATTTTTAGTGTCTCTTTTTTGTTTTTTGTTTGGTGTGTAGGAAGGAAAGTTAGAGTATCCGAAATCAAAGCTAAGAATCACATCTTGAGCTTAAGTATGGGGTCGTGCAGCCTATGAATCAAAGAGAGACATGCTACTAGAAAGGCCCTTAGAGGGCCTCAAATATATATTTTCACTTATAGATGCTCTGGGTGAAGAGCATGACTTTAAGTATGGGGTGAGGGTATATCTTCTGGTATTTTGAGGTTAAGGGTGAGTATCCCATCAAGTTTTTGTTTAACATTTTTTGAAAAAAATAGCATGGCTCATCCATCCTTTGATTTTTTTATGGCCTTGGTTCTTTTCCCGAAGGGGAGATCTTTGAACCGGTAAATTTTTTATTTTTAGGGAGTGAATTTAATTTTTTTAGGAGCAGTGACCTCTTCCCGATGATGGATGGATTACGACCTTATAAGGGAAAATTAGTTACATTTTTTAAAATTTTTTAGACGAATAAAAACAATCACTTGTGTGCTCTTAATATTCCACTTAGAAGCTAAGCTAGAACCAATGAAGTGGTCATTGTGAATGCATAAGAAGTTAGAAATCTATAAGAGACACATAGGTTTTATAACTGACTCAAAGAAAAATAATCTTAGGGCTTAATAATGATACTTCATTCAACTTGATTGAGAAAACCGGCCTCAAGCATCACGATGCCATGATAGGTGATCTTGATTTGTTGTGTGTTGTACATAATGTAATATCTAGAACTTGTCTAAGTGTGTATAGGATAGCTAGTTGCTAATAAACTAAGGTGTGATTAAGGCGTTTCTTTGAAAAAACTCATTTTAAGATTGTTGTTGTACCTTCCTTTAACGCTATCCCTAGCTAACCCCTTTGAGCCTTAAGGTTTCTGATTTTCTTCTTTAGCTACAAAATAAGCCTATTCTCCTTTATTGTGTGACCTCCAGATTTTTTTATCTAAAGATAGTTTGACGCACTTTGAGAATTAAGAATAAGGATCCACCGAGGTAGAAAAAGCTAAAAGAAAGGAAAGAAAAAGAAAAACAATGTGTGGATGATAAGAAGAGAAAATAGAAGACGGGTGCCCATATGAGATGTTGTCTACTTACTGCTAGAGCATAAATGAAAATATTTTAATAGTTGATCATTCTTGTGAACTTATAGAAACTAGCCAAGCAGTAAAAAGGGACATGCGAAAAGAGAAGGGAATTAGTGAAAGAAAGGTGAGCGTAAGACAAAGTGGGTGGACAAGAAAGATGAAAAGAAAAGTCTTAAAGTGCTTAGGACTGGTAGCCACTACTAAAGAAAAAATATTGCTACCTATCCCTTAGTCGACATACAACCAAGAAAAGTCCTTATGATCTAACTCTTGTTGAAGAAACTATGAATTCTAAATGTACTTGAGGGGCAAGCTTGTGGTATGCCGCATATGATACATCATTTTTGAGAGTGAGTGTGTCTTGCTTATTATGTTTCAAGCTTTAATTGATGATATGAGGGAAGGAATATCACTAAATAAGTGAGGGCATAAGATTGTCAAAGTCAGTGTACTATGGGTTTCATTTTCATACTTAATCATGCTGGCCCTATTTTGAAAAGATGAGCCGGCTTATAGAGGTATGTAGTCTTGAATGTGAAAAAACTTCGTGTGCTTGGTATGAGTTGTTATGAGTTGATGAACCACTGATGCATGTGCTATGTGCTAGCTGCTTGAGTTAGGATTGATAGGGGTAACAAGAGGTGAGAAAAGATTTTCATACACGTATGTAAGGATTGTTTGAGGATGAACGGGTAGATGCTACATATTCGCGCTATTTTTGAATCCTTGCGAAATGCATGGAATACATGTTTATATATGTCTTGTGAGCTAACAAGTGTTTTAAGATATTTTGAGAAGGAAACCAAGGAAAAAGGACTCAAAATGGCACTTGGTGAAGGAAGAAGAGTTCGCAAAATTGGCCTCAGAGATAAGCCGTGTGGCGCACCAAACATCAAACTTTAGAGAAAATTATGCTCATTTTGGTGCATTGGGTGGCGTGGCGCGCCAGTCCCTGCCAAATCTAGAAGAAAATTTGATAAACACCTTGGTGAGATGAATGTAGAGGTGCACCAGAAACATTCTAGACTTAGAAAATTTTTCCAACACTTGTGCATTGAGTGGAGTGGCGCGCCAAGTTCAAAACTTTAGAAAATTGACTAACATCTTGTGCATTGGTTGGTGTGGTGTTCTAGAGGCAAAACTTCAAAGGAATTGCAAGTCACAGTCTACCACTTTGGATGGTGTGGCGCACCAGTGGCCATTCCGAGATGGATTTTCAAGTTTAAAAGTTGTACTTCAAGGGCAAAAGAATCATTGACGCGTTGCTTATAAATATAACATCAAGGCATTTTTGTTAGGAATCATTCATCATTTTGATCAGTTTGTACATAGTTCTTGAGTGGAAGAGACAAAGTTCATTTTCTAGGTTTTCTTCTTTACTTTACTTTTTTAATTTGAATGATGAATGCTTTAGTTTTCTACCAACATGAGGGCAAACTCTTATTCTAGGGTTTTAGGCCACAACAATGGTTGAATTTTGAACATTTATTTATGCTAGTTTTTAATTCTTCATTAAAAGTTGTTTATGCTTTATTATTTTCATTGTTTATTCGTTAGATTGATCAATTCATGAATATATCTATTAGCTTTTTGCTGAACTCGGGAGAGAATCAAAAGGGTTAAAATAAAGTATAGAACTGCTTCAATAACTCTTGTCCAATGGGTTCTAAGACAGAATTCATTGTTGAGGATAGGAATATACCCTTCAACCAAAATTCAGTTGAATACAAGTAGCCACAACCGCCGTCTCATGTTTCTCCTACGACCATAAAGATATAGGTATTAGAGTTCATGTGATAGTTCTTGGATGTTCGGGAGAATGACAAGAAATGGGATAGTAACTTGCAACTACCAACCTAAGGAATAATTAGTCTAGCGTATTCAAATCCTGCAACTCAACCTAAAGTGAAACAGAGATCCTAGGTTCTCATCATCATTTGAATTACAAAAATTTGTGAAAAATCATTCAATCCATTAGTTAATTTACTTTTCATGTTTTTAGTAGTATAATTCTAACTATTCTCATTTTTATTCGTGTTTATTAGAATAGTAAAATAAAGTGTTAACCTTAAGTAATTAATCTGACAAGTCTTAGGGGGATCGATATCGGGACTTCACCGTCCTATTTTACTTGATAACCACGTGCTCTTGTGTGTACTTGGGTGACATCAGGAGTTTCTCATAATTGACGTACATCATGAATGAGCACATGATGTCCAACTTCTTTCCAAGTTGGGAGAGTCATCCAAAGCCTTTCTACCGCAGAGACGAAACAAAACTATGGATCCATAATTGAAATCCTTACTGTGGACCACCAGGAGTCACTCGATAAAACATGATTCTAACTATGCTGGCTAAGTAGTTTTGGAGCTACGGGTACATCCAAACCCTTCACTCATCTTTGGTGCTAAATAATCCTCCCAAAATTATGCTCATAACTATGCCTATCTCGAGGCAAATCGAAAACTTTTTTATAAAGGTCTTTAGCTATAGTAACAATAGATGTTTTAAAAATCTCTGTTGAGCCTTTCGGCTAAAAAAAATTGTGTACTTTACCGAGGAACCTTGGCTCAAAATCTCTTTGAAACTTGGGAGCTTCTATACTCCAAATCTATTGTAAAACTTATGAGCTTCTATGCTCAAAACTCTTGAGTTTTCAAAAATAAGACTTTACTTAAACTTTTGAAAATCATGCTATAAATTGTACTTTCTTCTCAAAATCTCTTTACGAATTTTTTTTAAAATCTGTCAACTTATGAAAATAATACATTTATCTCAAATTTCAATGCTTTCAAAATATTGACTTTTATGCGATTGGATTCATGAGATAAGATACATGAACCATAATCAATCGATCAAGAATCAAGTGATATCATCAATGAACATCATGAGAGTAATGATAAACAACCAAGAGACACAATAGATACATTTCAATATGAAGAAATTCAACAATAGGGAAGAAGATCATTAAGAAACTGGGAAAACCCTAGGTTTTTTTGTATGAACTCTTAATAGATGTAGGGCATGTAGAAGAATGAAATTCCTCACTGAAGTTAGGCTTACATACTTGGAAGAAAGAACCCTCGACTTAAGCTTGGAAAGCCTTAGGTTGAAGATCATGATTCATACCTTCTGGAGAGCTTAAGAGCTTAATGATTCTTGGAATTTTACATTGTAATGTGGAGAAATGAGAGTTTAGACTAATAAATCCTTAAATATTCCCATGAATCCAAAATGTTCTGGTTTAGGTGCTAAAATATGGAAAGTTATTAAACTAACCTTGGAATTTTGTTTGTAAAATTACCCGCCCAAAGAATGATGAGTCACTACATGACTTGTTAAGGGACTGGACGACTCGTGAGGTGCATCCGTTACCACTGGAGATATTTGATCACTTTTTGAGCTCTGCATGATGCCTAGTCAGGACAGATCGTCACTTGTCCTAATGAACAATCACCGGTACTCACTACCGAAGCTAAGTTGGTCATTCTTTGATCCTTGGGCCTTAAAGCTTCTGTCAAAAAGAGTCATTACTATGGCTAACGAGTCGTTACCTAGCTCATTATTCCTGGAAAGAAAAATGTCAAGTTTCAAAACTTGGTTGCCTTGCTCTCAGAAAGACTAGACTTGGTGATCTGGCCAAGTGCACTAACAAAGTTGTTTTGTGCTTCATTCTCAAGGATAAAAAGTCTATTTTCCCTATCAGTTCTAATTCAACTCTAGGTTTTCTTAAGAACTGGTGGGGTGTTACATAAGAGGAGATGTTGAAGCAATGCCGAGTATTGTGGGTCTACCATACTACATGAAAACTAGCATTGTGCGGCACCTTCTTGTTTATAGTGTAGAGGCTTAGATACTAGTCAAAATTAGTGAGCCCTACTTGAGGTTCGATAGGCAATCAAAGAAGCTAATTCCAACTCCATGGAAACTGACCTAAATTTGCTCGAAGAATGATGTGACATAGCCCTTGTTTGAATGATGACCCAAAATAGGGGGTCAAAAGGTACTTTAATAAGAAGGCTAACCCACGTTATTTCAAAGTCGAGGACCATATCTCAAGAAAGTACCAACAAACACCAAGGATTTAATAATGTGAAATTGGGTCTAAAACCGAGAAGGACCTTACTAGGTTATTGTCATAGTAGAAAAGACACATACCAACTCAAGGTTGAAATCAATGTGGAGTTATGTAATAATTGGAACATCAACCACCTAAAGCAATATTATTGCTAAGAAATAGATATGCCTCACCTTTAAAGTTATTTTATTTTTTTACTCTCAATCCTTGATCGCAAGTAAGATGTCACGACCCGAGCGTGAACCCTAGACTGAGACATGGAATCTAGAATCACGATGGCTCCAAGATAACCCATGACATGGTTATGAGCATAACTAAGTGGAAATAAAATATGAATATAACAGAAGCGGAAGTCTGCATATCATAAAGCATAAACAAAGTCAACAAGTCAACAACGCTGAACCATTTTTTACACAGCTATCTAAAAAGCTCTAATTATTTGATGAGCTGATGGACAGCACCCCAACTAGCCTCGCTAATATAAAACTAAAAGACATAAGAGAAAGAGACATGAACCAAAAACTACCCTCCTCGGACGCGAAGATTCAACAAAACTTAGATGGCATCGACTCAAGTGGAGTGAGCTAACGCTGGATCGATCTATCACCTTGAACCTATATCATGAGATGATATAGTATAGAGTATGCTGGTCAATACTTTGAATGCTGAGTATGTAGAGAAAGAAAACATGCTCGTAAAATAGAAAACAAGGTTGTGGGTAAAGGCTAAAACTAAAAAAATGAGATGAAGCATATGCTGAAATCATGATCATATAATAGTAATAAACATGAGTTATTCATCATGTCGGTATAATGACCCAAGATTTGAAAGTGGAAATAATATAGTTTACCATACTTGAAATCATAAGTAAAAGCTCATAAACTAATCAATAGGCCAAGTATGCTATAAAACATAGTATCATAAGTCATGGACATGAATTAATTAAAATGATATAACAAAGTGGAGAATCACACAACTCTACATCACTGGGCGATAAATCTTGCATGATGCCCCAATTGTCTCTGCGGTCAGAGTTGTCCCATGCTTGCCAAGGCAAGGAACCATTAAGGCGTGATATCACTCTAGGAATCCTGCCAGGATTTGAACAAGAAATATATACCTGTAGTGACATCGTAGTTCGAGACCCCGCAGCACATCCGCTTCGAACCCTCGGCTTTGTCAAAGATAGACTCCTACTTTAAAAACGTGCACATGTCTTATACTCATCATCGTGAAACATACTTGATCTACATGGATATTTTAAAATCGTGAAATAATAATCATATTTGACATATGTGAACTAGCCATGAGAATAATGCCACAATTGACCATGATACATAAACTTGATTTTCATGAAATTAATACATACTTAAATAAGACTTCATAACTCAAAATTATAAAATTATAAGTTTAAGATTCGTAAAAATTAATGCATACTTTGATAATCCATCATAGCTGGGTAACACTCCAAAAGCCTCTAAGATCAGACTCGAGGGTTGAACGAAGAAAAATAGGAAACATTTCACTAGAGTCACAGATCTACTCAAGTGACGAGCCGCTTAGGGAAAATAACCCATTGTGTCACCTATGGTAAGTCCCTCAGTCAGAATTTTCAGTGAAACAACTAGCTCAACAATGACTCGTTGGAAGATCCAACGGGTCATCTTTGAGTGGTCATTGAATGGTGTTCATAATAGGCTTAGGTCTGCTAGTGATGACGAGGATATGATGAGTTGTTTGAGTAATGACTCATCCTTTCTGGCTTGTTGGTTGGAGAATCAGAAGAGTAGCATAATTTTTCCTGGAAGCAAATAGATGGAGTAATAAGTCATTATTTGGTATGATGAATTGTCTTGAGCGGTTGTTTTTTAGAACTTCAGAAGGGTACTGTATGTTTTATAAAATGGATGATTCAATAGCCCGTGGTATGCTACAACGAATTCATTGGAGTTGTCGCTGTAATCAACAAATAGGTTTTTTTAATGCGAATTCTTTAGGGTAGTTTCATGAATTCTTGAGCTCCTAACTTCCTAATGACATCATTTTAACTCAAAAGGAGATTTTTAAGAGGTTTTAGATCATCTCTAAGTCATTAGGCTCCCATAAATGCAAGATATTGAGATTCCCTTTCAAGATAAAGCTAGAATTCTCCTTCTACTTTCCCATATTATCTTGGGCTTTCAAGGCTAGTTTGAAGAACAGTTTACCCAGGTATGCAGGCTTATGAGTGGGTGTTTTCTTCCACCTTCATTCCCAAGCTTCTTCTCAAAGTCATGAATTAAGTTTTTAATCATGAATTGATTCTAGGGTTTTAACCCAATTTTATGAAATTATTCATGCTATGTTTATGGGTCTAATCCCCTCATGTTCCAGTGTATTATTTAAGCCTAATTGTAATATCCCAAAAGTTTGGAACGTTATTCCAGGATTAGAAATGTGATTAGCAAAAAAAAGTTGGAAAATATTCATGATGACTCGTGATACGAGTCGTGGGAAGGGCTAACTAAACAGATGCTTGTTTGAGGACCTCAGCTACCCTATCTAGAAGGTACGAGGATTGTATGACCCATTGTGTGAAAGCATGGGTCAAGCAGGCGATCTTGAAGGAAGGATGGAGAAGCTGGACTAGTAAACTATGAGAGCAAACCACGAGTCATAGGTTGGTGGTACGACTTCGTAATCAAGTGGTCGTAATGGGTTTTTGGTGTATAATATTTGAAGCAATATCATGGCAATGACCATTATGGAAAACAACAGTCGTGGCCTACAACCGTGGAAGGACTCAGGATTTTGGAAGCAATGACCATGGGTGGATCCAACGACTTGTCATATCATGGTCTGTGAGAAACTTCAGAAGACAGGGCAAAACAATGGTGACAACGATGGTAACTATGAGTTGTGGCACTTGCTACAACTGGTGCCGCTGCGACTTCGGCAAAGGTGGGAATTTTCTACAAACAATAAGGGTGTTTTCGTAAATCCTAAGCTTCTAAGCCCTAAACTACATCGTTTTAAGCCTTGATAGAAGTGCATTAAGGGATTTTAACCTATTCTAAATCATTCCCCTCCCACGCATGCAAGATTAGGAATTTCGCATTGAAGATCAAGCCTAAAATTCTTCAAGTTCTTCTTCAAATCTCTTAGGCTCTCAAGAACAAGTGTAGATTCAGTTTACCCAGGTATGTAAGGCTATGAATGAGGGTCTTCACTCTCATGCTCAAATTCTTCTCAATTTCATGAATCAAGTCTCAATCCAAGTTATGATCTAAAATGGGTTTTAATCCAATCTTACAGAATTCTCTATCAATTGTTTATGGTTCAATTCTATTTATACTTAAAGTATATTCAAAGATTCATGGGAATATTTTAAGCATGTTTTGAATAAAAATTCATGGTTTCATGTATGAACAAATATCTAGCAAATATGAATGTTTACAAATACCTATGTATGAATCTATGATTTTGACCAATGAAGTTATTTAAGTATGCAATAATTTTGAGATTTGGGAAAGCCCACACAAGATAAGTATATTTTACTATTTAGCCAAGGCTAAGAAGATCAAATGATAGATATATATTTTTTGGAGTCAAGACTCCTCAAATGTCCGGGACTGTTATATTCCTAGAATATGATTACAGAGCATTATACATGTTTTTGGGAGTAATTTCTAGAACCGAGTAGGCTAGGGTTCTAAGGTTCCCCAGTCTTATAAACAAAGCGCCAATGTAGGTATACTTTGGGTCCTCTCAAGAGAGCGTTTCCCGCTCAAGGACACATTGTGATATCACACCTTACTTATCCTTTACCCCGAAAAGGCTTAGGATGGCCCTCCTTCACGTGGGAAAGATGTGGATCATCATACACTCATATATGGTTGTCGATTAAGAAGAGTCTCCCATTTTCCTCGCGATTTCAGTTATGCATGTTTATGACTTATGATATTATGTTTTCAGCAGGTTTGACCTAATAATTAGTTTATAAGCTTTTAATATGATTTTAGTTACGGCAAGCCATATGACTTATTTTCAACTTTGGTCATTCGATTCAAATATGAGATTCAATTTATGACTATTCATGTTTTCGTATATCAGCATGCAATCCTTACTCTTATGATCTTATTATTTATGTTATGTGCATGATTTCAGTTTATACTACTCAGCCTATTACTTAACTTACGTACTCGCACATTCTAAGTACCGACCGCATATTTCACGCGTATCATTTTATGATACAAGGTTCGATGGATCCGACTTAATTTCGCCATTGGTTAGTCTCCGCAGTTTAGTTCAGTTTTCTTATTGGTGAGTCCTCATCCTTCAAGTACCTTCAGATTTTTGAGTTGTTTTACTTTTAGTTTTTAGAATTTTAGTGAGCTAGTTGGGGATGTTGTCCCACGCTCTTTTTTAGTTATGTTAGGGGCTTTTTCAGACAATATGTAGAACTACAACTTTGTCAGTGTGTTGAATCTGTATAGTTGTTATGTATTCAGACTTCCGCTATCTTATTTTCAATATCAGCTATCGCTTGAAGTGTGTGCTTTTTAGTTATCATGTCTATGCCATGGATGGACTTGGATCCATTCGTGGTTCTAGGTTCCATGACTCCGGTCCAAACCTTTGTTCGGGCCGAAAAACTTGGTATCCGAGAAGGTTTATTGTGTCCTAGGGTGTTTGAAAGCCATGTTGAGTAGAGTCTTTTTCATGGGTATGGAGCATGCCATACTTATTGGGGAGAGGCTTTAAGATGTTGTAGGAAATTTTCCTCTTTCATGATTCGTGTTGTGCGATAAAGTACCTCTCTATCATTCTAACTCATGCTAAACACGTTTGCAGAATCATGCCTCCACACCGAGTAAATGGTAGAAGGAACGAAAATGGAAATGTCCATGAAGATGGCAATGGAGATGGGCACTAGCAAGCCCCGCCAACACCAGCGCATCCTTGCCCGAACAGGTCTTTCATGCCGAGTTTAGAGCTGCCTTTTCAAATGTTGGTGCAGGCTTTGACTGCTTATGTCAACTAGTAGGCGATGACCCATGTCCCTTAGAATGGGAATGCAGTGGCGTCTAGAGTTTCGAGACTTTCTCAGATGAATCCACCCGGAAGTTTTTGGGCCGTGTGATGACGACTTGCATGAGTTCCTTGAGGAGATACAAAGATTCCCAAATTATGAGGTGGCGGTAGAAGAGAGCTTATACTTAGCCTCCTATCAGTTGAAAGTGGGCTGTTGATATTTGGTACCGTCAGTGGAGGGACGGTAGAGGCAGTTCCCATGAGCCGGATGAGTTCATGACTCCGCCTTAGACAGATTCTCTCCCTGTGGATGAGGAGGAAAAGACTAAGCAGAAAGTTCATCAACTTGAGGAAGAACATTATGACTGTGCAAGAATACGCCTTGGAGTTCACCCGGCTGTCCAAGTATGAGCTGGAGATGGTTGCATATTAGAGGCTCGTATGAACAAATTCTGTGTATAGAGTATCGATTTTGTCGCCATGAGTGTAGGACTGCATTGCCGAACAATGACCTATACTTTCTCGACAAGGCATATTCCCAAGGCAGATAGAGGCAGATCAGGTGAAGGAAAGGGAAAGAGAGGCTAAGAGGGTTGGGATAGGAAACTTTGGGTTTTCCGTAAGCCCGCGCCGACATCATCAATGGGGCCTCCAACTCAGAGACCATCGCCCCAACACCGCCATCAGCTAGTGTGCCATCTAGATCTAGGCGTGAACAGGGAAGGACATTAGCTCCAGAGGATAGAGGAGCTGATCGGGGAGCCTAGCATGCTAGTTTGCGGCTAGTGTGGTAGAAGTACCCCGAGAGTGCTTCAGCGGGTCGTGTGTGTTTTGGCAAAGTGTAAAGCTCCGCATATCTCGCGAGACTACCTTAAGCCAGACAAGGGCATAGTAGAGGCCATGACCCAACCACCAGTTCAGTAGCTTTACTTCTGGGTACGCTTAGCTCGTGGAGGGTGCACCTATTAGTGAAGGCGGTGGTCAGTCACAAAATAGAATTTATGCCCTTTTATCTCGCCGAGTAGGAGGTCTCTCCAGATATGGTCACTGGTATGTTACAAGTATTTCATCTTGATATGTGTGCATTTTTAGATCCCAAGGGCTAATTTATCTTTGTGACTCTTTATGTTGCTATTAGTGTCAAAGTCAGTCCTTAAACTCTGTTTCGAAACCCTTCATAGTCTCTACTCCACTGGGTGCCTCGGGTTGAATTGTAGAACCCTACGGTGGAGTTCTCGATTCCCGGTGAGCCATTCCTAGAATGGATATTAGTTCAAATATGCCTGTGGGTCTCTTTGTTTCCTACCTTAAGGCCAAAGATGATTTCCAAGCGGGGTGTGTTTACCACCTAAGTCAATGGGTTAAGGATACTACATACGACCCCGACTGATCTGTCCCTATTGTATGTGAGTATCCAGATGTTTTCCTAGATGATTTGCCTCGGAGTCCCTCCCTGAGCCGGGAGATTGGACTTTGGTATTGACCTCTTTCCCCGATACACAACCTATCATTATTCCTCCTTACAAAATATCCTTAGCCGAGCTAAAGGAGTTGAAAGAGCAGTTGAATGAGCTTCTGGATGAGGGCTTCATCAGGCCTAGTAAGTCCCCATGGGATACACCAGTTCTCTTTGTTCGAAAGAAGGATTGATCTCTTCATATGTGCATTGACTATCTATAGTAGAACAAGGTTATAATCAAGAAAAAGTATCCCTTCCCTTAATTGATGACTTGTTTGACCAAGTTCAGCCGGCTAAGTTTTCTCAAAGATAGACCTCAGATTCACCCGCTATCACCAGCTCAGAGTTAAGGAGAGTGACGTTCGAAGACAACCTTTCGTAATTCGGTATGGGCACTATGAGATTGTAGTTATGTACTTGACTAATGAATGCTCCAAAACTTTCATGGTTCCGATGAACAGGTATCTGCCATATTTGGACATGCTCGCATTGTCTTTGTAGAAGACATTTCATATACTGGAGAGAGGAGGAGCATGCCGCTCATTTGAGGATTGAGTTGTAGACTCTCAAAATCACTGAAGAATTTGCTAAATTCAGCAAGTGTAAGTCTTGGCACTTTAAGAGTTATTTTTTGGGCCATGTGGTGTCATGTGAGGGTGTGTAGGTGGACTCAAAAGATAGAGGCAGTGAAGAATTGCCTAGACCAGTTATGGTTCTGGAATTCGGAGTTTCTTAGGCTTGGTTGGCTATTACAGAATTTGTCAAGGATTCATATCCATTGCAAAGCATCATTATTGACTAAGTTGACTCAGAAGAAAGTCAAATTCCAGTGGACGGATGCTTGTGAGAAGAGTTTTCAGGAGCTAAAGACTCGACACACTTCAGCCCAGTATTGACCCTACCTGAGGGAATGATGGATTCGTTGTGTATTATGATGCCTCTAGGGTTAGTCTTGGATGTGTGTTGATGCAACATGGTAAGATTATTGCATATGCTTTGTGACAACTTAAGACTCATGAGAAGAATTATAAGATACATGACCTAGAGTTGGTAGTGGTGGAGATCACATTGAAGATTTGGAGACACTACTTGTATGGGGTCCATAGATCACGGGAACAATATAGGGCCCGTGGACACGCTTAATAGCTTAAATTAGTCGTGTTGTCTAAGTTATTTGGATACATTTTCATGTGATTTTATATAAAAGTGAAGATATAAAGCAACTCAACATGATTAGCCTTTTGTTTTGTAGGTTTTTGATGATCTCTTGAGGAGCTAAATCATGAATTGGGAAGTTAGGGCTTGGAGAAGGAATAATCACGCGAACGTCGGCAAAGAGGATGCCTAAAACAGCCCGCCCGGCAAGGTGGCAACGCAAGCCACGGCATGAGGGGTCCATGACCAAGAGGCTGTGACGCGCTGCTCAAGCAGTGCCACGTTGCTATCGCGGCAAGGTTCTGCCGAAGCCGATTTTCGGGTTGATTTCCGTTGAGTTACGATAAAGCCTCCATGTCACTGAGGCAAAGGTTCGCGATACACCCGTGACATGCCGTTCCAAACAGGGCCAAATTGCACAGTTCTCCATTTACTATAATAGGACCCTTAGCTCTTATTTTCATTTGGTCACGATTTTATTCAGAAAAACTGCATAGGAGTGAAGGGCAGTGGGAGAACTCATCTAGGGTTTATCAAATTCCTTCACTGCTCACCTCATGTAAGTATGTAGTTAGGAGTAGATCAATAGTAGATTAGGAGTAGATTAACGTAGTTTTACTAACATGAATGGCAAGAACCCTTCCTCTAGGGTTGAAGTTATGAATTATGATTGTAATTCTTAAGGATATTGTTTTGGAATTGAGTTATTGATTGCCGCCTTGCATTCTGATTTGTTGGTTGCTTTTATGATTGATCACCATAAAAGCATATTAGCTTGGGAATAGCTTGAGAAGGCATTACCAAGGTCAGGACATGAGAATGTGGGGAGACAAGTAATCTCGGGAGAGGTTCCGTGTTTGGATAGAAATATACCTAACACCTTGCTTGGTTGACACATCAAGTTATGAAAGACCAACTTGGGATGTCACATCACCACTCGAAGAAGTAGGTGTGCGGCTGAGTTGCGTTAAATGCTACAGACATACGAAAGTCCCTAATCGTTTCCCCCGTAAACCACAACATAATTGATTGCCCGCGACTAGAAAATTAAACTCCTCGCTCACAATGATGCAGTGAGGCTAGATTGCCGTGTTAAGAGGCTCGAAAGACCATGAACATGCAATTCTAATTATGTGAAATAACAATCGATAGGACCATGCTTTTATTCATTGCAAATCGTATTATTTAGAGATTAATTGGTTTTAACCCTATGTTGCTCCTAGAGCACTTTCGAAATTTCAAGCACCCAAACTTAGACTAACTGCCTCTCCAAACGAAAATGTTCATCACCAACACTTTAGATATTTAAGATCACACTAGAAATGGGTAGTTAGGAGGAATGGGTCCAGTCCCTGTGGGTTCGACATTCCGGTTCTTAAAAAGAGCCACCATATTACTTGCACGACCCGTACACTTGCGGCTCATCAAGTTTTTAGCGCCGTTGTCGGGACTCGGCGAAGTTTTAATAACTTATTCATTTTTATGTGATTTTTGATTTTCCTTAAGTGTTGAGAAACTTGGTCTTAGTTTGTCTATTTGCAGGTGCAGGTTGTCCTGCCGAGCTGGCTAGAAATAGGAGAGCTTGTGGAACCGTTGCTGAACTCCGAACGTCGGAATCCATTTGCAAAGGAGAATAGCTCAGAGCAAAAGCTGAAGAGTTTCAAGAAAAAGGTACAACAACAACCACCCGCGGGAACAAGAACAACTGTTATCGGAAGCAATGGCAAAGAAGACCTCAGTTCGCGAAGTGGCTATCCCATTAGCGATTTAATGTGACTCTAGTATCCGTAAACCTAGCCTGGAGGGAACTTTTGAGCTTAAACATAATATGGTGCAAACACATTCTAGTGGTCGGCTCACCGGAATGGCACATGAGGACCCGCACACTTACAGAGCTTTCTTTTGATTAGCGACACGTTCGTCTCCCACCGGCGTGTCCACATGCCAGGTCCGCTAACCTCTTCCTATTTTCATTGTTGGGAGAGGCGAAAAGTGGCTGAAGGCCGAGCCACCGAACTCATTACTGCGACATTTTGGCCAGAAAGTTCCTTATCGTATTTTTTCTCCTTCAGTAAAGACTGCAAAGTTGAGAAGTGAGATACTCAGCTTCCAAGCAGAAGCCCGATGAGAATTTATATATGGCTTGGAGATTCAAGTCATTATTGAGAGATCATCTCATCATCGCAATCAAATGAAGTGGGCCGCCCATACCTTTGTAGAAACTCTGTGACCCACATACAAAAATATTACTAGACTCTGCAGCAGGGGCAAGCCTTGAGAAGACGTATGATGAGTTGTACACTTTGTTGAACAGAATTGCACAAGGAAATCCAGAGGGCACAAAGAATCATCAAGAGGGCAGGAAGAAGACAGGTTGATAGAAGCACGGTTTGGAATGCCTTGGCAAAGACAGTGCTAGCTTCTGTTTCAACATCAAATGCTGAATCAGTTCAATAACTGAGTATGCACCAACACCAGGGCCAGGTTAATGCAGTTCAGCAAGCTCCGAGTTGGTGTGAAATTTGTGGTAATAATGGGCACAATGCAGAATCTTGTGGAGCTAATCCGAATCAGTCAATTTTGTTGGAATGTCTATAGGAATCAGAATTTTGTAAACAACTCCAACAGAAATTGACAGGGCCACCCAAATTCTTTTTGGGGTGGAAATCAAAGCAGAATTTTATGCAACCTCAACAACATCAAGACGGCAGTAACAGCAAAGGATGTTATAGCAGCGTACCGCATTGAGGAAACACCGCAGAAAATTATGGAGACCCAAAATCAGTTAGCAGAAAATCAGGCAAGATGGCAGCAGACTTAAAGAATCAACAAGTAGCCACCCGCAATCTTGAAAAAGCAGCACAAATAGCACGCCAAAATATGAGGCCGCAGCGGGGATTACCAAGCGATGCAGATCCTAACCCCTGGAGTAGATCAATGCCATCAGTCTTAGAAGCGGGAAGGCAGTTAGCTGATGGGCGGACTAAAGAGTGAGAAAAAGAGGTGCAGCCGGAGTTGGTAAGACCAGGACCATCCACCGATATCGAGCAAATCAAAGTGTCGGGCAACAAATGTGCAATCTTCAATGCAGCTACCAAAGACCACCACCAATTATCTCGAAATTCTAAAAAGAGCAAGGAGGAGGAATGTTTCAAAAAGTTCTTTGAGACTTTCAGAGAACTTCACATAAATTTGCCTCTTATTGATGTCTTGTGGAATGCCCAAGTATAAATACTTGAAGGATGTGATGGCGAACAAAGTTAGACTCCGGTGGACGTCCAAATCCGTAGCACTGACTGAGGAGTGCAGTCACAGGTAGTTAAGAGCAAAATGCCAAAGAAGCTTCAAGACCCCGAGTTTTACCTCTATACAAATTGGTAAAGTCAAGTGCTCCGAGCTTTGTGTGTGACAGAAAGGCAGTTAATCTAATGCCCCTATCCTTATTCAACACCTTGGGGTTGGGAAGACCGAGACCGACAAGCGTTGATGTTGCAGCTATTGATGTTTCTGGGTGACACCTAATGGAATCATAGAGGACCTTTCTCATCAAAGTAGGTAAATTTATTATACCCGCGATTTTTTATTGTTTTAGATTTTCAGGTTGATGATCAAAAATTTTAATCTCGGGACGGCCATTCTTGGCCACCGGAGGAGCAGTGATTGATTTGAAAGAAGGAACCCCAAAATGAGGGTCGAGATTTAAGAAGAAATCCTTCCAAGTCTACCAAGAAATCAAACCCATCCACACATTACGTAACCCTTGTCAAGTTAGTGTTGGCAGAGGATGAGTGTGGGGTGGAGGAGTCCACAGTTGCACGGCTAAAGGAAATATCAAGTGTGCAAACAGTCCTGAGTAAAGGGCTTCAAATTGTAAAGAAGTTGGAGAAAGGAGGAATGTGAGTGGAGGCTGTTTCCTCTCAACAGCAGAAGAAAGGAGATGGTTCTCAAAAAGAGAACCCGTATGAGGATGTCCTGTGTTGGCAGTCCACGTCGTGCCACGACGTAAAATAAGGCGCCGTTTGGGAGGCAACCCAAGGGTACCTCTGTACACTTTGTAATTTTGATTTTTGCTTTGATTTGTTATTTTAATTAATGATTTTGTGTTTTTGTGGAAAGTTAGCACAGTGGAGGGAAGTCCGAGTACCCTCGCAGGGAGGAATCTAGAAGCATGGAAAAGGAAAAGTGTGGGCCCACTCACCCGCCGTGCAATTTGTGGAAAACATGTGCCATTAGCTGGGCCTAAAGGCCTTCAGGGAGTATTTCTCAACCTCTGAAATGTTAATTTGATGCTACGGGACATAGCATAATTTATGTAGGGTGAGGGAAATTTCAATGAAATTTCAAAAATTTTTGGGCCTAACAAATTATTGGTGAATGGAATGCTTGTGTGGAAAAAATTGAAAAATTTCTTGGAGATAAGTGAATTATCACTCCGTTGGTTTTTCTTCTCGGTTCCTTTCCGACGGGGTGTTTGAACCGAAGAATAAAAATTTTTATTTTTATTTTTATTTTTTTCTTTTTGTCTCGTACATAATGTTTTAGTCATAGTGAGGGACTGTTTCCTACGATGGATGGATGACGACTCGTCTTGAGGAAAAATTAGTCGGCAGATACGGGTTTTTAACCCATAGCTAATGGATGCTTGATGTTCTATACTTATGGTGCCGACATGATGGTAGGATGCAAGTATGTTCAGTGTTGAAGCATGCAAGTGTATAACTTCGTTTGAGACACTTAGGTTCTGAATGTGACTCAATATAAACGAAGCTTTCTTAATTTTGAATTCCTTGTGATTAGCTGAGTAAGAGTCTCGCTGAATGTGTCTTGAATTGAGCATGTGCAAGGAGTGTAAGGTTTTTTGAAAGCTCTATGCTATTGTGGATTGTCTAGAACTGCCTGGTGTGTGTATGAAGCATAATGAAGGATGTGAATTGTAGGAGATGATTTAGGCATTTCTTTGAATTAACCCACTTTTTATCCCTCGTTTTACCTACCTTGAGAAATTAAGCCTAGTTAGCCCCGTTGAGCCTTGAGCTCATTCTTTGATAGCCGCAACATAAGCTTCAATCCCTTCTTTCATTAACCTTGAATTTGACCCAAAGCTCCTAAGCGTTTGAAGAAGAAAATCTGAAAGAGTAAAGGAGTGAGGAGAATGAAAAGAAATAAAAATTAGCAAGTTGTAGAAGTGAGAAAGGGACAAAGGTACACTGTGAAATGGTTGATCATGATTAAGGAGTAAGAAAACAAAGTAATGAAAATTATTCGTAGAGCTCCTACCTGACAAGTCAAAAGTGCCTAAATAAAAGGGAAAAAAAGAGGAAAAAGAAACCATCAAGGATAAAAAGGTGAAGTAAGGGAAGGGAAGTTCGCCATGAGGGCGTGATGATTAAAAGCGCTTAGAAAGATAGTCAATATTACTCGCCATAATAGTACCTACCTGCACTGGAAGTTACGTTACAACCTTCAAAGTCCTAACTTGATCTTACATTCATACATCCTCAAATTAGTGGAGTAAAACACTAAGGGCAAGCTTATGGGTCATGACATGAAGCATGTGAATTCTTTGTGAGGGTGAGGGTAATTATTTTTTATATACCCACACATGTTGTGATGTAAAAATTGTTTTTGCGTGTGATTGGGTAACTCTCTTTCCGTGAGAGCACAGGTTGAATGAAGGATAAAATTCATGTGGGATTTCTTAATCAGTTGATTTGCATGAGTTTGCGAAGTTTGAGAGTCGATTCTTGAGGTTAAGAAGTCTTAGCATAGTTGTATTACATAGCATGTTCTATTTTTAACTTGTATCTTACGTAATCATTATAGCCGTAGCTCGAATTATCTTGCTAAATTAGTTATGTGGGAGTATCTCCATATGCACTTGATATGTAAAGGTTGTTCGAGGATGAACAGGAGGCTTTTAAGTGTAGAGTTGGTGATCACGGGAAAAAAATATAGGGCCGTGTTACGCTTTATAGCTTAAATTAGTCGTGTTGTCTAAGTTATTTTATACATTTTCATGTGATTTTATGTAAATGTGAAGATATGTGCTAACCAACATGATTAGCCTTTGTTTTGTAGGTTTTTATTGTTGACTTTGAGGGCTAATTCATGAGATTGGTGAAGTAGGCTTGGAGAAGGAATCAACATGAGCGTCGAGTAAAGAGGAGGCTCAAAACAGCCCACTGCTTGCGTCGACAACGTGCCACGGCGGGCAGGCAAAGCCCCCTGCGCGTTGGCAGCGTGCCAAGGCAGGTGGCTCTGTGACCAAGGATGTGTGACGCGCTGCCCAGCAGGCGTGCCCGGGTGCCATCGCGGCAGGTCTTGCCGAGACGATTTTCGGGTTGATTTCCAGTGAGCTTTTGCGTGCCTCCGTGTCCCACGGAGGCGGTGCTCAACGATACACTCCGTGACACGGAGCCGTCGACAGGCCAAATTATGCAGGTTCTCCATTTACTATAAATAGGACCCTTAGCTCCTATTTCCATTTGAGTCACGATTTTATTCGAAAAAGCTGCTTAGGAGTGAAGGGAGAAGTGGGAGAACTCATCTAGGGTTTATCAAATTCCTTCTCATCTACCAATCTCATGTAAGTATGTAGTTTAGGAGTAGATTAATAGTAGTTTTAGAGTAGTTTACGAACATGCATGGCAAGAACCCTTCCTCAGGGTTGGAAATGTGGATTATGATTGTAATTCTATGATGTTGTTTTGGAATTGAGTTATTGATTGTTGTTTTAAGTCTTGCATTCCTGATTTGTTGGTTGTTTATGATTGATCACCATAAAAGCATAATTTGTTAACGAAATAGCAGAAGGCATTACCTAAGTCGGGACATGAGAATGTGGGGGAGCATGAAGTAATCTCGGGAGAGGTTCATTTGGATAGAAATATACCTAACACCTTGCTTAGTTGACCTGGGTTATGAAAGACCAACTTGGGATGTCACATCACCACTCAACAAAGTAGTTGTGAGGCTAAGTTAAAGTTAAATGGTTAGACGTACAAAAGTCCCTAATCGTTTTCCAGTAAACCACAACATAATTGGTGCCGCGACTAGAAAATTAAACTCCTTGCTCACAATGATGCGAGTGAGGCTAGATTGCCGTGTTAAGAGGCTCAGGCCCCATGAACATGCAATTCTAACTATGTGAAATAACAATTGATAGTCCCATGCTTATTCCATTGCAAAATCGTATTATAGCATGATTATACGGTTTTAACTACATGTTGCTCCTAAGCACTTTCAGAATATTTCGTTGACCCAAACTTAGACTTAATTATTCCTCAATCGAAAATGTCTATCATAACACTTTAGATATTTAAGATCACACTAGAAATATTAGTTAGAGGAATGAGTCGGTCTATGG
Organism: Datura stramonium; assembly: GCA_018107945.1. Lineage (NCBI taxonomy): Eukaryota > Viridiplantae > Streptophyta > Magnoliopsida > Solanales > Solanaceae > Datura > Datura stramonium. The sequence continues at coordinate 13,858 of JACEIK010004132.1, read as the reverse complement.
GTTAGACATTAGGTTCTTAAAAAGAGCCCTTTATATTACTTGCACGACCGTACACTTGTGGCTCATCGGTGTGAAGTCGAGTTGTCACGACCCAAACATGCACCGGATCATAGACACGAGACAAAGGCATAGAGACCCCAAGTCAACCCATGGCATGAGCATACATATAATCTAATCACATGAGCAGAAGACTTAACATAAAGAACGTAATTATAACATAGCATAAGGGAAAAATAGTACAATACTTATACAATACGACATAATACAACTTTTAGTTTGATAAGCCTCTAAACATAATAGGCGGATTGATGGAAAAACTCCCCAACTAATCCCAGCATCTAGAAAATTAACATGACGACTCACCAAGTGCGCTAAGGGCAAGGATGAAACTAGATACGGTGAGGATGGGCACGGAAGCCGGGACTGTGTCATGAAGCGATACAACATAGAATGTATGTGGTAAGTATGTGGAGATATTACTCAGTATGCAAGGTAATTAAAACGGACGTTTAAAACATAGATAAAGTTCATAAAGGTCAAAAGAGAGTGAGACCAGGCATGCTCATATCATAAATCGTTATAACATATCATACGGCTCAAGAGTTTCAAGAAACATTCATAACATAACTTGATCATAATCATAATAGAAGAGCTTTTCTTAACATAAATTAGGCCAACATATATAATCTGCTGGCCATAAATCATAAGGAATGGTGGGAGATTCTTATGAGCATTCCCCATATCGACATACCCCATATGAGCACACATGAAGCCCGACTTGTAGCCCTAGTCGGGAGGGTGTTCGTACCTTGCCAAGGGTAGGAACCATGAAGGGCGTGATCAAACATGAAAAGGGCCATTTGTTCTAGGGACAAACATGAAAGGGGTCCCAACATACCTACGGTGGCATGTAGTTCATGAGATATGGGGCTTAACCTGAGCCCCGAACCTACTCGGTGTTGATACTGCTCCCAAAACATATATAGTGCTTATAATAATACATACATGAGTTCATGGGCTAGTTAAATTATGATAATCGTAAACATGCTTGAACATATGAGAACTAGCCATGAATTAAGGCCCGTGGGTCAGCCAAAAACATAATTCATGATTAATAAAATCCATACATACTTGTAAATCATGCATATAGCTTGAATTCTATAATATCATAATAGGTAACAAAATAAATTCATAATTCATGCCGGGATTGTCAAAAACATCAATGGATTAATGGATCATAAATCAATGCATCATGGGGCATGCATAATCAAGCTTAATTATTTATAAATTCAAAATCAAAAATATTAAAATCAATTTAAAACTCGAAATATGATCAAAATCAGTAGATAATGATAAGATTTCAAAATCACAAGACCCATAATTAAATTATTAAATTTTTTACAAATCAAATACAAAACCTCATGAGTTTTTAACAAATTTTGAGTAAAATGATAGAGTAGGAGTATGGGTGTGGAAGAATTCACCCATTGGTAGTCTTACATACCTGGGATTATCAAATTCTAACCCTTCTTAAAAGTCCAAGAATGAGATTGAATGAATTGAGGTGAAAAGCTTCAAATCTCCCTTAGATCACCTATCAAAATCCATGCATGCATGAATGAGAGTTTAGGAAGGATTATTTTCTTAAAAACCCAGCTTTCCCAAGACAAAATGACGTAGTTTAGGAATCTAGGGCTTACGAATTATGAAAATTCAATTAATGAAAAACCCTGAAAAACTGCTCCGCCCAGGACCATGACTCATACCACGAGTTGTACCACGAAGTAACGGCTCGTGGTCACCTCTCATGGTCACCACTTCTCAAATCCTCTTAATCTGGCCACAACTCGCATACCACGACTCGTAGTGTCCTTCTACAGGTCATACAGACAGTCACGGTATCATCAACCCTCACCAATAACTACTTAACCACAACTCCTCATCACGACTCATTTCTATAACCTTCGAGTCGTACCATGACCCGTGACAACTCATTCTGTCACCACTGAGAAAATTCACCACGACTTCTAGCCATGAGTTGTACCTACACCTCATGATTCGTGGGGTGACTCGTGGTATAACCCCAGGCTCTCGAAATCCATCACGACTGGAGTCACTATTCGTAAGACCCCACCATGACTTATTCCACGAGTCGTTCTGGTGCAAAATTCTAGGTTTTTCTATAGAGTTCATTTCAATCCTTCGAGTCTAGTATTGGGCACTTTTGAGGTATAACAAAGGCTTACCCAGTTATGTAGGATATGAATGAGAGTCTCTCTTCACTTTCATGCCCAATTTCTTTCTCAATTCATGAATCCTCTATGTTTCTATCATGGGTCAATTCTATTAAAGTTTCTAATGATGTTTTAAGATTCATAAGTGTGTTTTATAATGATTTTTATTACAAATTATGATTTCAAAGTTTTAAGAGTATGATTCCCAATTATGCTAGATTCATAAAAAGTTGAATTTATGATTTATGCTTCCAAGTATGATGAGATTTCTAGTATTTAAGAATGTTTATGAATTACCCATCTATGTATCCATGATTTTGACTATCAAGTCTATTTAAAGCATGATAAATTTTAGGCAAGCCTACATGATCTAAGTATGACTTCATGATTTGACTAACTCTTATGATATTAGCTTACCATATGGTTTTTGGAGTCTAGACTCCCACTTTTTAGCTTGTGGTATGTTTTGAGCCAAGGAACCTCATGTGCCATTCTCAGACTATGTATACATTGTTATGGTCAGCTTCATTGAAAAGAAATGGTTCAACATTGAAAAATGATGGAGAGCATATACATGTTTTTGGGAGTAGTGTCTAGCAGCTAGTAGGCTAGAGTTTCAAAAAACCTCAGGCCTCAGAACTACGTGCCAACGTAGGTTAATTCAAATTCTTTAGGACCTTCTTTGTGAGCTTTACCTACCCCCAAGGGACCTTCAAATTGATATCTATATCATGGTAGTGCCCTTATCCCTGGAAAGGTTTTGGACAGCTCTGTCCACTTGAGTATAATAGTCGGGACCACATAAACTCTATCATGGTAATGTTGGTTATATAACGAGTCTCCCATTGTTCCTCATGATTTTAGTTATGTGTGTTCATCAGTTATGATATTATGTTTTCAACAGGTTTGACCTAATATTCGGTTTTACTTATGATTATCAGTTTTCATCTTTGGGTCATTTGATTCAGTTACGAGACTCAGTTATATTTAATCATGTTTTTAGTTAATAGCATGAAATACTTACTTCAGAATATTTTGATGTAATCATTTAAGATATACATGTTTTCAGTTTTACTTACTCAGTTGTTTTACTTACCTTGAATACTTGGTACATTTCAAGTACTGACCACTTATTCTATGCTATATCATTTCATGATACAAGCTTAGTCCCATCGTTAGACAGTTCTCAGAGTTTAGCATATCTAGTATTGATGGTGAGTTCTCTTCCATCAAGGACATTTAGTTATCCTTGTTGGCATCGTCTTTCAGTTTCAGTATTTTACTAAGCTAGTTGGGGTCTTGTCCCATCAGCTCATCAGTGAGTAGAGGCTTATCAGACATATTTATGTGTTCAGCTTCGAATTCAGTTGATATTTCATTGTTTAGATGTATTAAATGTTTAGACTTCCGCTATTTAAGAATTTAGCTCCTGCATTACTTGTATATAAATGGCCTAAAATGAACTTAACCCCCTTAAAAGTCATCATTCAAAACTCAAAACAACATAGTTTAGGCCTTAGGATCTTAGGAATTATGGAAAAGCCCTTACTAAACTCGTAGAAAATAACTGCTAGATACTCCCGACGAGGGACCTAACGACTTGTCCTCTATGGCCACGACTCGTGGCATGACCCCTGATGTACACAGCCTCGGCCTCAATAAATTTTATTCCCTACTTGGCACGACTCACCCCACGAGTTGTGGGGAATGACCACGACTCATGGGGTCCTCCCGTCAAGTGCACTGCCTCTCTTCTTCTCTTTTCTTACTCACCCACCCCACAACTGACCTAACGATCGTGAGGCCTGACCACGAGTCATGGTCACGCCCGTGGGGATCCTGTTTCCCAAATTGCAAACTCGTCATCTGGTCCTCCCCACGAGTCACATTACGAATTGTGGGCTACTCTCACGGGTCTCCTCACGACTCATTCTGTGCCTGATGCCAGATTTTAAGTTTTTCTCCATTTCAACTCCTGGGTCTGATCTTTCTACTTCCGGGGAATAACACTCCTAAACCCAATTGCTTGAACACTGCCAAGGGCGTCAGGTTGATGCTCGCTCCCAGATCACAAAGTGCCCTTGTGAACTCGACATTTCCAATGGTGCAAAGTATAGCGAAAGCACCTGGATCTTCCTTCTTTTGAGCCAGGACCTGTGTAGCTATTGCACTACAGTGATATACATTATCTACCGGCTCATAGCTTACGGACCACTTCTTTGTCACCAAGTCCTTCATAAACTTAGCATATCCCGATATTTGTCCCAATGCCTCAACCAATGGTATGCTCACAGATAATTGTTTAAGAATTAATAGGAATTTCTGGACTTACCATTTTCCGCTTTTTTCTTTATTCTTTGGGGGAACGGTGGCGGTGATCGCGGGATAGCTCTATACATTTGATTTGCTCCTTGATCAATGTCAGGTTTTTTCTCACCTATTGGGGCCTATGGCAACTCAGCATTCTCCATCTCAGCACTCTTCTCATTTTCCTTAGTTATGCTCTCTTTCTTACGTTCAACTACAATCGGAAAAAGGGGTCAATTGTGGTCTTACCACTCCTAGTCATCACCGCCATGCAGTGGCCATCATTCTTATGGTTCTGGATGGTGTTGCTAGGTAGTGTACCCTTTTGTATAGGGTTCAGTGATGCTAATAATTGCCCAAGCTGTTGTACAATCTGCTTGATGGCTGTCGCATGAGATTTCACTCTCTGACCCATACTTGATATGGCATCAAGGATTTCCCTCAATTGATCATCAACGGACCTCACCTTTTTCAGCATCTCGGCCATCATGCTCTCTAACTTTGACTCCCCAGCCTCTCCCTCTCATGCATTGGGAGGCACATATTCCATCTCAGTCATTGCGATAGCCGTCATTCCTTCTCTATCACGTTCACGACCTCGGCTCATGTATCTATACCCATTTTGGTTGTAGTTATCTCTATATTGGTTCTAACCTTGGTTTCCAGAACCTTGGCGCCAATTTTCTAGTCCAGACACTTAGGCGTTGGCTCGAAAACCAACCACCTGGCTGTCTAGGAAATTTTCCACCTCCTCGAAATCAGAGTTATCTGCCCTCAGCTCTAGTCCTTTCGTCCTCACTGAGTTTGTCGTTTTGGATCCTTCTCCCATAATGTTCTTTATAGGAAAATCCAATGATGTGCGCATGTGAGCCAGCTCCTGGTCTCATTCTTCTTTCTTCTTACATTGGTTTGCAGTCAAACCAACAACATATGTACTGGCCACTGCATCTGCCTCCCTAGTATGTCATGCCCTGTTTGTTTTAGTCACCCTGTCAAGGATAGTAACAGCCTGCTCCTAGGTGTGACTCATCAATGCTCCTCTTGCCACCATGTCTACCACAGCTTTTGTGCTATTTTTTAAAGACCTGTAAAAAATTTCCAACAAACTTTCATCTGGAATCTTATGGTTTGGGCATTATGTTAACTTCTTCTTGAACCTAATCCAGGTTTCATGAAGTACCTCGATTTTGAGCTGTCAGAAATTGTAAATCTCATCCTTAAACTACAACATTCCGGAGGGAGGGAAAAATCTCTCTAAGAAAGCTTGCTTGAGTTCCCTCCAGTTGGTTATGGAGTCATTGGGAAACTCTGATAACCATAAGGTGGCTTCCCCTAACAGAGAAAAGGGGAATATTCTGAGCATGATAGCACCTTGGGTGACTCAAGGAAACCTGTACGCCTTGCATATTCCAACAAAGTTCATCGGGTGCAGGTTGGCGACCACTGAACACCCCTTTCATGTTTAACTGTTGAATTATGGTGCTTGTGATCTCGAATTTGTCCCCAAGGGGAAGTGGTGGTGGTATAATTGCTCCAGTTGACCCAACTTCATCAATATATGGGTCCTCATTATCAAAGAACTGAGGGGCAATTCGATAACCTTTGTTGCCTCACCCTTGTCGTCTGGCATTAACAACCTCTTTTCTAATATCTTCCGCATCCTGGAGTGCAGCTTGCCGAGCCAGCTCATCTTGCCTAGCTTGTTCAGCTATGCGGGCATCTCTCAGTTTCTGGTTTTCCATTCTGCGCAGTGTCCATTCAATTTCAGGGTTCAACGGAATCAGGGGATTTCAACTACTCCGAGTGCTTGGCATCCACTGGAAAACAACCTGTGGGTATCACAAACAAAAATAAAACATAATTAAGGAAATAACTACCAAAAGTCAGATATAAGAAATTAATCTAGTCTTAGTCGTATTCCCCGGCAACGGCGCCACTATTTGATAATGCTCAAACTGCACCGCCTATTGAAGTATGAAGCGCGTTGTCAATAAAGAACTCAACAAAGAGGTTGGGGTTGAACCCACAGGGAATATGGAAGATCTAGAATAATGTCGGTAAGTGAACTTGTTAGTTAGTTACTCTAATAGGGGGGTTTAATAAAAATAATAATTAAAAACAATGATTAAAATTGTGACATAAAATCAAGAGTTAAGACTAACTAGGGTTTTTGTTCTCCATAGGTTCATAACTGCTTCGAGTATACACACCTGATCAATAATGCTTACTTATATAACTAATAACTAGGGTTCATCCAAACGACTGGTTCATCCCTATTGGATGACTATACTCAATCACCGGGTCAGGTCTCATGAGCGATTTCAAATTAACCGTTTTCAATTTGTTCCAAATATAACTATCCTGCGACCACAACTCAAGTTAATACAATGATCATCAAGATCAAGGCTTTGTTATAATTCTCTTTTTTTAATCTCTACTTCGCTAGGCTCAAGCAAGTTAAGAATTTGGGCAAGTCCTAACATTGTACACTATTATGAAATGTTTAAGCATGAAGAGAATACAATACAAGCATTTTACATTGGTTTTAAATCACTTTTGTGCAACCCTAGCTCATTAATCCACCATGGTTCCCACAACCCTTGTTATGGAGGTTTTAGCCTCTCATAGTTTCAAGGTTGCAATATGCATTCTTGATTAAACACATAAATCAATACTTACAATGGTAGATAACAGAAAATTTTCTTTGATTATATCCAAAATAACTCAAGAACAATTCACAAACATCAAGAAGAAATCTAGAAAAGGTTGATCACAAGCCAATCAACTCAATTCTATGTTGTCTCGATGTTCTCTAAAGTTCTCTCATTCCTCTAACAACTTCTCTTGAAAATAAAACATAAAAGTATTTATACAGACATAAGAATCCTTTTCCTAAGCTAACAGGGTAAATTTTCATAACTGGTGCCGCTTGAGCCACGACAGATCCTACGACCTGTAGTAGGATTGTACTGGTCGTACCTGTTATTTGTATGTCCTTGGCTTTCTGAAATTTGGCTAAGTGTTGTGCCTTGGTACGACTCGGCATAATTCCTACAAGTCGTACTATTCTTCCATGGATTGACTCTGTGAATTCTCAATTTTGCTGAAGTTTGTCACGAATGTGACAATATGACTCGTACCTTGACGCCACGACTCATACTGTCTATCCAAGTTAGGAGCTAGCCTCTTGTGCAATTCCTCTGAATATTTCCACGACTTAATGCTACGGCTCGTACAAGCGTTGTACCACTCGTACTGAGAGTCATAGGATACACTCTTCATAATTTAGCCATCTGAAAGTTTTCACGGTCTTCAGTATAGATCGTAGCATCAACCTATGGCTCGTACTAAGACTTGTGACTTTAGCACATTTTCTGCGCTTTCAGGCTATCTTTTGCACATTCATGCTCCAACACCTATTTTTCCTGTAACCAAATAAAAAGTGTCTTATATCCATATAAACACACCTAAGTACATGCTATTTTCTTAGTTTTGAGCGTCGAAAGTGCTGTAAACTCAACACATCAATTCTTGAATGTGATAATTTCTTGAGTTGGTAAAATTCTTCATTAATTCATGTTGAATGGTAGTAAATTGTTTATTGTTGGTTGATTGAATTAAAGATTGTTACTCCATTACATGGATTACTTGAATTGTGAATTGGAGAAGGAGAGTGAGAGGGTTAGCCTAGATAGTGCATTCTTGATTAATAGTTTAAAGCTAGAGGAGAGTTGAAAAGAAAGAAAAAAATGCATGAACTTGGTGTAGTATGAGTTAGTGAATTAAATTGAATTTTTTAGATTGGATAATGATGGAGGAAGTCTTGGGTATCCTATTTGAAAAATTCTCACATATATGCTAGTAAATTAAGTGTGGGGTGAATTTTGCACCTTTCACACATAGTTAGTTAGTCATTTGGTTCACAAACTAATTTTGTAAAGTTATTGATTTTTTTTATAGGTACCATGGCACCAAAAAGAAAGGAGGTGATTGTAGATGAGAAGTGTCGAAAGAGGGGTAGACCAAGAAAAATGAAAACTAGTTCCTTGGCTCCCAAAGCAGGCCCCGCAAGGAGATTCAGAGCGAAAGTAGTAGATCCTTGTGGGCTTACTTGGTTTAACACTCAAAAAGAAGCCAAGCATGCACCTGAGAACTGGATAGATGAGGACCGCTTAGCACTTGAGTTCCCGTCTATTCGGGAAAAGATACATGACTTGGCAACTGGCTATATCTTCAATGAGCTGGAGAGGTGCAACCCTACTTTGGTTGGGGAATTCTATGCAAATTGGGACACCTCATTCGGAGAGAAAACAAAGTTAATGATTAGAGGACAGGTGGTGCAATTCATAGCTAAAAGGTTCAATGCCCTCTTCTAAGGGACACCTACAGTAGACCCTTCAAAGTATTTCATATTGTTGGAGAAGCCACCATACAAAGACTTCCGCCACACTTTATGCGGTGAGTACTCATCCGTCCGATGGGTGAGGGATTAAAATAGAAACCATTCCACACTTGCGTTTGCCTATTTTAATAGGGAGGCAACAGTGTGGGTGAAGTTGGTATGTGCTGCCTTTCTCCCCGGGGACAAATTTGACAAAGGTGACTCGCGAGCGGATTGTCTTGGTGTATATGTTGATGAAGGGGATTTCGTTAATTTTGGTGTTGTGCTTCGTCACAATGTGAGGAGATCATGATACAATTGTAGATGGAAATATTTTCATGGCAGTCTCTTGACCATGTTCTTGAGGGAGGCAGGTATCGAGGAGAAGGATGCAGACCTTGTTTTACCTTTGGCAGGACATTTGGCTAGACAGATAATAGACGTCACAAAGGTAAAGAAGACTTCCTCTTTCGCAGGCCCCTCTCTTACTATAGCTGTTTAGCAAGCCCGAGATGAGAGTTGACAGGGTCGTATGTTTGGGATGTTGGAATTACAGCTGAAGATAGGAGGTCGACCAACCATTGCAGAGGATATGACGGCTTTAGAGGTATGGTACCCGCTCACAGATAGTGCTATGTTGATGTGACAAGTGGGCCCAACTTTTGAGGAACTGACTGATAATGATAAGGCTACAATCCTTATTGATGGACTTGATAATTTAGACATGGAGAATGATGTTGCTATAGGTGCCATGCAGGATGATTCTTAGCAACTAGGAATTTTTTTTCTCTCCCTTTATGATGTGATTGTGTGTGCACTGAGGACAGTGTGCCTTTTTAAGTGTCGGGTGGAAGAAAGTTAGATTCCTGTTGTTCTTTAATTGCTATATTTATAGGTCGTAGAATTATTATGTCATTCCTGGTAGCAGTAGCTTGATGATTCTTAGGTCATGGGTTGTAATAGCTAGTATGGTAATGCTGACTTGGTTGCCTTGATGTTTGACTTGTAGTTCGTCTTGACTATGTTATGTTTGATTGCTTTATTTTGGGATAAATTTTTTTTGTTTTGTTTTGTTTGAGTCATTGTAGTCATACAGTAATGAATCTTCCCTATATTGATGGATGACAATCGTCTTAAGGGAAGTTTCATCGCATTTGTTTATTTTTTAGGATTGAGTTGTAGGTCATCCACTTATATGCTTGTTGATATTATGCTTAGTCGCAATGCTAGAGCAAATAGAGTGGTCATCTTGATTTCATCAATTAAAATCCATGAGAAACGCACATCTCTTTAATTTGACTCAACATATCCTTAGGGCTTAATTATGAATTTAACTTGTCATTCAATATGATTGTATTAGTGTGTAGCTTTAGAAACTGATTAGATTCTTGTTGCCATGAGAGGTGAGCTGAATTATTTTGTATGTATATATTGTAGAATCTAGAACTTACCTTAGTGTATATAGGATAACTAGTTGGCAGGGAGTTAAGAGATGATCAAGGCATTTCTTTGAAGAAATCAAATTTTTCCTCTAGTTGTGTTACCTTCCTAGTCATTCTCCCTAGTTAACCTTTGAGTCTAAAAGCCTTATTCTTTCTTAGCCTCAATAATAACTTAATCCCTCTTTTTGTGAGACATCAGACTTATTGATCCAAAGTAATCTTAGGCACTTTTAGATTTGAAAGTAAAGTTCCACTAAAGTATAACGTTAAGGGAAAAAGAAAAGTTGTGGTAAGAAAAGAAAAGTGAGAAGAAGGGTGCCCATAAAAATTGTGTTGTCTGCTTGCTGCTAGGGAATTAAAAAAGAGAGATTTAATTACAAAATCCTTAGTTGTTCTATGATTAGAAACCTAGCAGCCAAGTAATGAAAAAATGAGGCATGAAAAAAAAAAGACAAGGATGAGTAGATGAAAGGTGAACAAGCAAGGAAAGAAGTGGTGGACAAGTAAAGTGAAATATGTCTTAAAAGTTCTTAGAGAGGTAGTCACTATAAAATGAAATATCAATCCTACCCGTCCCTTAGCCGACATTACAACCAAGAAAAGTCCTTGTGATCTTAGTCTCTTGAAGCAACTAGGTAGTCTTAACATACATGAAGGGAAAGCCTATGTTACGTTGCGTATGTGCATTACATCATTTGTGTGTGTGAGTCTGCCTTACTTATTGTGTTCCATGTCTTACATTGATGAAGTTGAGAAAGGAACATCACTAAAAGTGAGGGGCACAAGAGGTCTAATTTGGTGTACTACTTGATGCATGTGTCACACTTAATCATGTTGGCCCTTTATGTTAAAAAGATGAGTCATTTATGGAGGTTGTGTGTTCTTGATTGGGAAATCTTTCTACGTGCTTTGTTGAGAATTGTTGTATCATGATAAAGCACTTTATGTATGTTTTATGCTAGTTGGTTGAGTATAAGTTTATAGAGGTGTCAAGTGTGATGGTGAACATGATTTTAGGTATGTTTTAAGGATTGTTCGAGGACGAACAATGGTTTAAGTGTGGTGGTCATATTGGGCATATTTTCATGCCCATTTGCCATGTTTTTACCCATATTTGTTCATGTTTTGGGGTCATAATCCTTAATTTATGCTTCAATTCATATGCATGTGTTATGTGCTAACAAATGATTTGAGTAGATTTGAGGATGAAACTAAGCAAAATGGGCTCAAAATGATGCAAGAAATGAAGATTTGAGGATCTGACAAGTTTGGTGCTATGGCAAGTGCCCTGCACCAAGTCCCAAACTTCAGAGAATAAAATTTCAGTCTGGTGCTATAGCTGGGGAGGCGCGCCTGACTCTATCTGGAGCTGAAATTGCTGGAAATTTGACTAAGTTTGTGGCGAGATATGAGGGGCAGCGTGCCAGATCCATTTTAGGGAGAAAATGTTGATTTTAAAGCCAAGTCTTAAAGGGCAGAAACATCATTTGAAGGCTCATCTATAAATATAAGCCTTAGGTAGTTTATTACAGAGTTTTTGACTTCTTGGAGTAGTTTTGGACTTCTTTGAAGCAGCCTTTACTCATTTTATTTCATAGTTCATTCATGAAAGCTTGTAAGTCGTTTAGAAGAAAGACAAGGTTCTACAACTAGGTTTTCTCTTCTTTACTTTGTATTTTTGCATAATGATGACTAAGTATTTTGTTTTTCCGCTTGTCTATGAGTGGCGTCCGCTTGTCTATGAGTGGCTAAACTCATATTCTAGGGTTGTGGCCATGGTGAATGGTTGATTGTTTATGTCACGACCCAAACATAGGCCCGGATCGAGCCACGGGACAAAGAACCTCGAGAGGCTCCAAGTCGACCCATGGCATGAACATAACATCTAACTCATTCAAAAAATATGGAGGATCATCATGAATAACATAGAGGAATTCTAAACATAACATATCATTTGAATACATAATAAGTCAAAAGCTGAAGACAAACTATGTCCGAAAAGCCTCTAATACTGACGAGTTGTGGGGACAAGACCCCAACTAACTCACTATAGTCTGAAAACTGAAAGTATGGAATATATTTGAATAGAAATCCCCTTGAAAGATGAGGACTCACCAACTTTTATCGGGAAGTACTATTGCTGGGAATCTAGCTATCGTCGGGACTGAGTCTGGATATCGGAGCTTTATCATAAAATGATACAACATAGAGTATGCAATCAGTACGTGGAATGTACCGAGTATGCAAGGTAAGTAAAACTGCTAAGTAAGTAATGTTATAAAACATAAACAAGATAACATTCTGAGAGTAGGGCTTGCATGCTAATTTCTGAAATCATGATATGAACATAACTGAACATCATAATTGAATCGAATGACCCAAAGCTGAAAGCTTATAATCATAAATAAAATTGAACATTGAGTTGAACCTGCTGAAACATAATATCATGACTGATGAACATGCATAACTGAAATTATGAGGAATAATAGGAGACTCGTCATATAACCGACATTACCATGATAGAGCTTACATGGTCCCGACTATCACACTCAAGTGGGCAGAGCCGTCCAAATATTTGCTAGGGATAAGGATGCTACCATGATATCAATATCAAACTAAAGGCTCCTTGGGGACAGGGGAAGCTCACAAGGGAGGTCTTAAATAATCTGAATGTACTTACGTTGGTGCGTAGTTCTGAGGCACAGTGTTGACTGACCCTTAGCCTACTCAGTGCTAGACACTACTCTCAAAAACATGCATATGCTCTCCATCATTTTTCAACGAAGCTGGCCATCGTCTAATGACGAAGCTGAATAATAACATACATGCATAATCTGAAATCATAACATGAGGAGCCTTGGCTCAAACCATACCACAAGCTGAAAATAATGGGAGTCTAGACTCCAAAATTATGTTGTCAGCTAATTCATGAAATCATAAAACATACTTGACTATATGGGCTTGCCCAATACTTACACATGATTGAAATCAACTTGATTCATTTGGAAAACACGAACATAGACATGGGTAATTTGAAATCATATTTTCTTCATAAATATCTCATCATACTTGAACGCATATCTCATGGATCTCAACTTTCATGAACTTTCATGGATGGGCATCATTCTTTAGAAAACTTGAAAACATAATTTATAATTTAAAACATGATAAAATCTTTCCATTTATCACAATTCAACATTTAGAACTTTCTTAGATCATACCCATGATTGAAACTTAGAGAATTCACAAATTGGGTAAAAACCCTATAGATTCATCGATTAGAATTTTCATGAGTTGAGAGAGAATTGGGCATGGGTGTGGACTGATCTGGGGCATATTTATATGCCCAAGTGATACTCAAATACATCATTTTTGCCTTGTTTATCCAACAATATTTCTACATTCTCATGTAAATTGTAGGAAAGTGTGAATTTATACTAACCAACATGATTAGCGTTGTTTTGCAGGAAAAACATACTTTTTATGGAGCTAAG